>NMUG010008051.1:0-11809 GCA_002855965.1 Monotropa hypopitys | reverse complement strand
CCCTTGAATCCCTAGCCAAGGTTGCTTCTCATTGGGGGCTCAATAATTCATTTTATGTATCGTCGACGTAATTTAATAAAGTACATGATATAGTTCGTGAGTTCATTCGACCACTTTTCCTTTGTATCCGTCATCGATGTTTCGATACCCAACCCAAGGCCTGTAACTCATTTTCTTCCAATATTCCATAATTACATAAGTTCATTTGTGTGTTCAACATTCCCACCATCCACCTCTAATCCCCTAGCCAATGCTAGTACGCACGCGGAAATTGTCACTCTTACTTTAATATTTCATTTCGAGGTGATAGATCTAAGACTAAGCACGAGTAGCCTTTGGTAGGCACATCCCCTAATATTTGAAGTTCATTGAGTACCTTTCACATCTCACCGAGTCTCACACTGTAAACCCGACCTTGGTCATGTCCAGGGAGGCAACCCTCGAGGTTGTTCCATTCGGGGTGGCCATCAAGTTCGACCACCCGCTTCAAATTCTAAGTGGGAGAGTCCATGTCTCCTACCTTGGCAATGCCAAGTGAGACTTCACTCAACCATTTGAATCACTACTTTACCCAATACCACCCTTTGGCCTTAATTCCAATTCCATGTTTGGTATCCAAGGTGAGGATTTTACGATAGTTCCATAGGTGTCACTTTGATCGAAATTCAAGTTTGTTACCCGACTCTTCAAATAGTTGTCCAAGATCCTCTAAGGACTTTCATCAAACACGTGGTGTCTAAGGAATGAGGGGTGACCAACCAATCTCATATTTATAATTTAACGATTGTGACGCCAACCTAAATTCGAATGATTTTACTGTAGGATTTCCAACCTAAACCCAAATATTACATGATCACAATTATGATGGAATCTAAGTAAGAACACGGGAATCATACACACACGCACACGTTTGACAGGAATCAAGAATCCATCTACCGGAGCAATCGCCGTAGTAGTCTCCGGAAAATCGCCGGAAAATGTCGCCGCAAACCAAATCCGCCATCACGTAGATCGTCTCATCCTCTCCAATGTTCATGAAAGCCACATCTCCATCTCTCTTCGCCGGAATGTCGCCAGAGCACAAATTCTCGTCGGATGAGCTCGCCAAGTGGGTTGCCGGAAAGCCCTTGCCAAGGGGAACAACATTCCTCCTAACCATTTCTCAATCCAAGCTCCTTCATAATGATCCAAATTTCAATTCTTGGAGGAATGGAAAATATATTGGGTTTTCTGGAGAGCTCTTGAGGAGTAGAACAAGGTTTGTTCTTTGCAAATCTCCAACCGAGCCTTGGAAGGTGGAGGTATGGAGGAGGGAGGGAGAAGCTCCATTAATGGAGGTAGAGTGAAAGAGAGCTTTTTAGGGTAGGAATAGGAAGAAGAAGACCCAAATTTCGGGGCCCAAGGCTTATATAGGACCCCCATATGAAATGCCAAGTTTGCCCTTCATTAAAACAAGTTGTCAGAAATTTTACACAGGGGTACCATTCTCTTGATTTTTAGGAGACCGGTCCCTCCACAGTCGGGACCACTCTGCTCGAAGAGAGACCGGTCTCTCGATTTTTGGGAGACCGGTCCCTTCACCTCTGGGACCTCTCTGCTCTGATAGAGACCGGTCTCTTGATTTTTGGGAGACCGATCCCTTAGAGGAAATTTCCAGAATTTCCAAGTAGGGACTCCCGAGAGTATTTCGATCATAACTTCTTCGTCCGGACTCCAATTGAGATGATTCAAGTTACGTTGGGTTCATAATTGAATTCTCTACGACATTGGTGAAGAACACTTTCGAATTCAGAAAATATTATAGAGTCCAAATAGGCCTAGAAGACACTTGGCACATTGCCGGAACAACCCAATGCAATGCCAATCCACTACCGGGGACTCTAACTACCCCGAACCATTGAATTTCATCGAATGAGGCTCGATATCAACAATAATGACATTTAAGAAATTGTTTAGAATTCTAGGTCGTGACAGTTCAAGATTTATTTAAGCTTCTTGAAAGGGTTTTGATTTTGTTTATTAAAACATTTTGTTTGAAGCTTTGTGTTTAATCTCTCTATTCTTTTGGATTGATTGATTCGAATTTTATTGTTCAAGATTCATTCATATTTTCTAATAAAGGTTTTGATTTAAAACTAGTTCTTGTTTTGAGTTTGAATCTTGACCATCCTAAGGCATGCATCATAAAAGATTTTTATTGAGAGATTTGTAAGGAATTTTTGTTTACCTTCAAAAAGAATTTTGTGAAAGACATTCATGTTAGTTTGCATTCTACGATTGTCCTGGGAGAACTCGGAGCCGGCATCGATTCAGAGATCGATCTTGACCGCTCGTGGTTGTGCTTTGGAACAAGAAAGGTAGTTTGGGGAGCTTCTTCAACAACGCAAGAATTAGGGTTTCGTGAGGTATTTGTCTAATTGCTTGTACTTGTTGGAACCTTTTTGTTCAAAGCAATAAAATCGTAGAACTAGGACCTGTGGTTTTTTTGTTTAGGGTTATTCGACCCTAAATCTTTTTCTACATAAATCGTGTGTCTCTTTCCGTTTTCTATTTGCCTCCTTCTAGCACTTGTTTTCGTGTGATAATTTAGCTATGGTGAACACATGCATTGATTGGTAAAATCTAACTTGATAAAAAAAATTAATTGGTTATAAACTACCTATTCACCCTCCCCTCTAGGTTAGTTTATCTCTTAGTTCACATTTTCAGTCAGGATTTTCCCGGGAACAAGAAGAATCCCACATGAGTAACCAAAATTCCATCCCCGAATGGAATATTGAAGGCATTTTAATTACATAGAAGATAGTTTAGAGACTAAATTCATCCGATCAGAATTCGGAATTTAGTTGATCATAAACGTTAATCTATTTGGTTTTCCCTGCAGCTTTCAACCAGTCTCGGAAATCAGTGAGCGTATTTTGCACGGACCTCATCTTCAAAGTCTGACATTCCCTGTGGAACAGACTTTCCAGAATTTTAGCAGCCCAGAAGGTATCACCAACACTTCTCTCTTTGTTTAAAGCATCAGAGCCTTATTTCAGGGTTTTCCCGAGAAACGTCTAGTTCAAGCCCGAGATATTTTCTAAATTCACGATTCAACTCAACAATCAAGAATATCAAATTTAAATTGTCAAAGTTTGAGTTCGACGATGGGTCGACCAAGCACAAACAGAAGCTTCGGACCAAGATTCAGAACCCGGGGGCACTTTCCAATTTTAAAAATAGTTATTTTCATTTTTATTTAATATTTGTCGAAGGAAACAGTCTAGAACCTTTCAAAAATATTCTAAATATCTCAATCCAGCACATGGCCCGTGAGCCATGTGATTGGCCCAAATTCCTGGCATGTCGCAACTATAGTTGCAACATATAGCATTATATATAGGAACTCACCACAACAACAATCTAGACCTCAAACATCCCAATTGCTGCCAGTACAATCTCAAACATCCAAAGCCTCCGGGCATTTCTTTGCTAGTTTACAGAAACTACCCCAAATCCAGCCGAACCTCTGCCGAGTCTGAAACCCGCCAAGAACAAACTTCGTTCTTGAAGTATAACCTAAACTTGGGCCTACCTCCAGCCACCTAAAGGTCTAGCGACCAATTCAAAACCCCGAAAACCTACAAACCATTTTTCTACATCTTTGCGAAGTAACTGAAACTAGCCGAACCTCCGGCCGTTTCCTTCAGTAAATCTCTTTTGATTTTGTATATTCTTGGGAGACTTTTAATAGTTTTCTAATCTATAGTTTGGTATTAGTCACTCAAATTGTATAGATACATCAATACAAATTTGCCGCTATTCTTTTATACTTGTATTTTATTTTCTGAACAAATATCTGTATAAAGAAGTTGTCCTTTTTATGTCTTTCTCCTCATAAGAATTGACACATGCAAGGCCATGCCTGCTCCGCTGTCGCGTACGATAAGAACATAAACGTCTTCGCCCTAAAAATACAATATTGGCTCATGCGTCGTCTTTATCGCTTACATTCTCATTTCTATAGCCCGGTCTTGACAGTATGCTATATAGTTGCCGTCTATCTTGGACTATATCCAGCTCGGTTTATATTATATGTATTGTCGTCTAGCTCAGACTATATCCAGCTCGGTTTATATATATAATATCTTATACCCCTGTCTATACATATATATACTTATATATATTACATTATATATAGTCTCTATCTTCAATGATTCACATTCGCTTTCCCCAAAACGCTTTTCAAATAAAACAAAGTTCCTATATCTGTACTCTGAAGTGAAAGCTTGCAGTAGCTATCAGACTCAGATTAAAAGAATGCCTTATGACTCGGGTCATTCTGGAGCACTTGATATTTTGTAGAATTTTTCACACTCAAAGAAAATAACTCCCTGCCCTATTTTTCAAAACACAGTCGAAGCTCTGTCCGACTGAAAAATACTCAAAACACTTTAAAAGCTAAAAATTAAATTCCTCGATCTATACTCTGGAGTGAACACTTGTAGTAGCTACCAGACTCGGATTAAAAGAATGCCTTGTGACTCGAGTCATTCTAGAGCACTTGATATTCTATGGAATTTTCAAACAAAAAAAAAGCAAACACTTTCAAAAAATCATTTTGCGGTCGAGGATCTGTCCGACCCAAAAATACAAAAAATTATTTTTCACAGTCGAAGTCATGTCCGACTGAAAAATACAAAAACACTTTTAAAAATAAAAATCAAGTTCCTCGATCCGTACTCTGAAGTGAAAGCTTGAAGTAGCTATCAGACTCGGATCAAAATAATGCCTTGTGACTTGGGTCATGTCGATTCACTCGATATTCTTTGGAACTTCCAAACCAAAAACATACATTCTTTTAAAAACATGGTCGAAGCTCTGTCCGACCAATTTCAAAATATTCTTTCAAAGACTCAGTCGAAGTTCTGTCCAATTGTAGAAAATCTCCTTTTCAAAATGCAGCCAAAGTTCTGTCCGGCTCAAATAAAATTTTACTTTCAAATCACATTCGAAGTTTTGTCTGACTATCACAAATAAAACTAAATTAACAAAACAAAGTCATTTTCTCAAACTCAGTCGAAATTCTGTCCGATTGTAGAAAATCATTCCTTGTCGAAGCTCTGTCAGGCTCAAAAACAATTCTTTCTTTAAATCTAAACCGGGCCAAAAGCCCCCGTGATTCTTTCAAAATCTAAATTGGGCCAATAGACTGCCCATAAAACTCCTTCTTTCTAAATTCAAACCGGGCCGAAATACTGCCCGTCAACAACTATATTAAGGAGTCATTCAATTCAATTCAATTCATATATATCAGTAATCATTCTTCAAAGAAATTTGCTTTTGAAAGAGAAGTACCGAAAGGGCGAGTAGGGTGCCTAACACCTTCCCCATTCGTAATTTAATCCCCGAACATGAATTTCTTGTTTTGTAGACACCTTTTCCAAATAAAAAGACATCTTGTTCAAACAAAATGACATATTTTTCAAATAAAATACTGGTGACTTGGAACACCACAACTCTATTTTGAGCGGCGACTCCGAAAATAGATTAATAATAGGCTGCATATTGTTTAGGAAATTGCAAAACCGTTGTTGAATCTGAACATTTTAAAATCGGCACACTCAGGCCATAGCAGCATTTTGAAATATAATTGCAAACAAACCTCCCACAATGGAAAACAAATCCCACTAGCACGGATTTATCCATCCCAGAAAATGACTCCTCCGCGTAAGGAGGCGAGGGAAGGACGGAAAAATTTCCCGGTGCTACAAGTGGTGACTCTGTTGGCGACTTTCAAGGATTTCGGATTGCGAAACCTTTTTCAAAAATAAATTTCTTCCAAAATTCCAAAATTAATCAATTCTTGAAAACCGATTTGGATCTTTCTTGGTTGGGGTCCTATATAACTCAACCCTTGGCCGATTTGGATCATTCCCAGCCGACATTTCCCTCTCTTCATCTCCTAAACTCTCTCAAAACCCTAGCTCTCCCTTCTCTCTTATTTTTGAAGCTTCTAAGGTGGTTTTTGAAATATTTGCGGAGCATTAACGTCGTAGAGCATCTCACAAGCTTCGCGTGGGTGGTATTCTTGCTCGGTGGTGTGTTGAACGCTTCTTCGAGGGTTGTAAGTATATCTCCTATAAGGTAGGGGGTTTTAACCTTATGTATACATATGTTTGTTCATTGTACCCTTAATCCGTTCGATTTCGTGAAAGTGATCTAGATGTGTGTCTAGGGCTTGGTTCGGTAGTGGAGTGTCAAATTGATCTTGATATGATGTTTGTTAGCCTGTCATTAGGTTCCCCTCGAGTCGAATTTCACTAATTTGCGTTAATTGTTGAAAATCCCCAATTTATGTCAAAGCCCTAATTTTGTCTAAAGGTGGAAATTTGGGGAAAACGCAATTAAAACCTAATTTCATGTAATTCAATCAAAATGATATAATTTGATATATTGAAACATTGTCACGTTGTTGGAAATTGGCCTTTGGCCTTCACTTGAAAATGATCGAATTTGGGATCTTGAGTTGGCTAGACTTTTGGGGTAATTGTACTTTGAGTGGCTACTTGGAGCACTCACGACATTGCGCAATGTGGGTTTGCAGGGCCCTCCCAATGAGTTAGGAAATACTTGGAAACATCGGTTAGTTTGTTGACGAGAAACTATCTCGGAAATAGCCTAAACTCTTTAAATTGTATAATAAAATCTACCATCGGATATTGTGGTATGTGGGATTGATTAGATGGATAATCATGTTAAAATATTTTGAAACGCATGAAGTTCACTTGTTGAAATATCTTGAAAGATATGAGATAGAGTCTTGGAATAATATCTCCCCCTTATTGATAGTCACACTTCTTTATTTAGCCATCTTCTATGCATGCATCTCGTTCACTTTTTCGTATAATGCAATCATATATATATTGTTTAAAGCTTCCTACTAGGTGTTTGCCTAACCCTCTATTTTATAGGGAAGGAATTAGTTATGTAGCTTGATGGAAATCAAGCAATTGGATGACATGGGAGCATTGGTCAAAGTCTCGGGTCATCATCCCTATCGCATTTCATTTTGGTATTTTGAGGGCTTTGTAATGATAACACCTGGTCGTATTTGTTTTTAAACTCATGTGTGTGTGATGGACTAGTGGAACTTTTTATGTTTCTTTTCGTGGGATAATAATCATTAGATAGACTTTTATTTAATATTGCTCTATGCCTTGTCATACAGGTACCGACACCGCTCAGTCAATACAGTTACCACCTCTGCCAATATTTCGTATCCGTCATCTCAATTCATGGCAGCATATGATAACGGAAGATGTATAAATGGTCAGTTCCGGGGAACTTGGAAACCCCGAGATGACCACCCTCAAAGCTCTAACCAGGTCAGAGCACCTATCTTTTTACCAACCCTACCGAAGGTTACCCTGTCGCGTCCACCCAAAGTGCCGAGCTACAACCCTCGTCAGGTCCCCTTTGATTATTACAAAATAAATTCAAAGGAGAGTTCTTACAAGAAACAAGTCAACCAAATTGGCAGAATCACTCGGTCGAGAAGGATCTATGCCCCAGCCGAGCCCGATAGAAAACAAAAGGAAAAAAGATCGAAGAAATAACCGAAGAAGAAATGCAAGAGTTTGTCAAAACCCTCAAGAAAAATGAGTTTGATGTTGTTGAACAGCTGAGGAAAACTCCAGTCCATATCAACATACTAGCCTTACTCCTCGCTTCTGAGCCATACAAGGAGGCACTACTAACAGTGTTAAAGTAGACTCAAGTTCCTAAAGATGTGCCTCCAAACGTCTTACAAGACTTTTTTTTTTGGAAAGAGAAGATATTTTATTGAATAATAAATTTACAAGAATACACTGATCACTACAATGAGACACTTGGTTGGGTGCTTGTTGGGTGTTACTCTTGGTTTTACCTATAGTGTGGTACTTGTGTTACTCTTCCTAGTTCGCTTTACTTTTACTTGGGCTTTCACTTAGGACTGCACGTTTCGTGCATGCCTTATAGTCTTTAGCTGTTACCGTCGCTGAGCTAGTGTTTTGCTCAGACCCTCCACTCTTTCCCTCTCCAGGTTGTAGCAACTTTTCTTGCAGGGGTTCCTGGAGAGTTGGCTTGCAGCTGATTCTGTTGGAGCTGCTGACTTGAGTTCGCGACTCTCGAGGATGGGTGGGACCCTCACCTTTCTCCTTTACTCTTTTCAGTTTCAGTTTTCAGTTCAGTAGTTGTACTTCCTTTTGTACTTCGTTCAGTTGTTATTGTATCATAAGGAATTGTAATGAGAACTTCTACTGCACTGCTGTTGTTACAACTATTAACACCCCACTGTTTGTATTTAAATTGTAATTCAAAAAAAATGTTTCTCAAATTTTGGGGATGTTACAGTTGGTATTAGAGCTTTCGGTATGAATACCTTTGGACCGTGGGAAGACACCTAGTCTTCATGGGTTCCATAGGATCATTACGGATGATACAAGTATTCTTGTGTGCCTTGGTGCATCGTTGATCTTGTGTTACTTCTTGGGAGTCATTCGTTTTGCTTGCACTCCTTCTTGTATCATTGAGTTTCTTGGGTTGTCGGGAGATGTGTGTTGTTCCTCCCTTGATCTAGTGATGCATTGTTGATTGAATGTTCCGATGCTTAGCTTTTTTGAAATTGTGATGTGATTCTGTTGTTCCGCTGCATTGCGTTTATCTCTGGTGATTGTTCGTTGAGAAGTTGTGACTCCTTCGTTAAGTGTTGAATTTCTCCATTCCTTGGGAAGTAGAGTGTTGCTTGTTCTAGTTGACTTAGAGGATTGGTATCGGTTATGCGGTTTGTATGGTTGACTCCTGAAATCTTTGGTGCGATTAGCCTTTCATTGGTTATCGGTTTTCTCTGAATCCTCGGTATCGAGTGTTGTTCGGTGCGATAAGACTTTCTGTGGCATTGAAGGTGTGTTTTAGGCCACCTATAATTCTCATGATCGTGGCATGCCTTGCCCTTGTTATGACTCAGTGAATTCTTACGAATTCTTAGAAGAGATGTGGTGGTTGTTCCTTGACTCTTCGTGATGAGTCTCCTGTAGTTTGGTTGTGTTCTGCCGAATGATTTCATCTCTCGTACTTTTCATGTGCCTTGAAAGATCAATGATCGTCTATTTTAGGATGCATCGCGTTATATTCCTCCTAAGACTCGATCTTGGTTTGGCGACGTCCCCTTGCGAAGGTGGTCTTCGTGCGCTCGTTGGGATCTATTGGGTTTGTTGGAATCGTGTTCGTTGGCTCGTGAGATCGCGTTAGGCATCGATGTGCCTCCTTCTCTCTTAGATCTTTTGTTCGGCTATTTCTTTGTACAATTGAGCTTTTGTGTGATAAGTTCTTTATTTATCTGCGTTTCATTACGGCTGTGTCACAGTTCGGTTAGGTTCTGTGCGGCAAATTTTCGGTTTTGCTTGGAAAGAGTTCGGCCTGCTTTATCTTTGTGCTACGATGGTTCGGTTGTGTTTGGCTTAATGATACCTTGCCCAGTGGTGTCCATCTTTCGTCTATCGTGTGTCCGTGCCGTGTGCGTTGTGTTTTGTCCGTTTGCGAGAAGACTCGGGATCCTTGAAGTTGCGCGTTGGTGTCAACCGCGAGAAGTTGGTGCAAATGCAGATTGACGTTGAGCTTGCGGGTTTGTCGAAGTTTCGGTTTTGGCGGTTCTAGCCACTCTTCCTTGGAACTTGTCGTTGTTCTCTCATTCAGTCACATTCTTTAAGACATCGCGCGTAGATGTCACCTCTTTGTTTTGTTCGGGAAGTGCCTTTTGTTGGAAATTGTTGATTCGTGGAAAGAAGTTTTGACTTCGTTTCTTGTTGTTACTCTTTTCTTTGCGCTCGTACCAAATTGTTCGTGGGAGAATGCGGATTTTCGAGGTAATGTAATTAGAAAATCGTGGGAAAATGGGTACGAATGCATATTGAAATAGTAGATTTGGCGTGAGTTTGTGTTAAGTCATGATTCTTGGACTTAACCCTTGCACTTTTGGTGTTGCGTATGTGTGTCTTCTTTTATTGTGTGATGTAAGATTGACGTATGTGTATTGAATTGGGAAATGCCTTTGGCCGGGGCCTCTCAATGCGATCTCGTATGTCACTCCGTTATCACACCAGGACGTGTGTATTTGTTTCGTGCAAATGAAAAACATAAAATTGCATACGGGATTCGGGTTGGTTACGAATAATCTACCGTTTGCGGCTTGAGCATCATGGACGTGATCCTTCGTTTGGATTTTTGCGGCTTGTTCGTGGTTTGGCGATGCTCATTTGCACGTTGGTGCGTCCTTCTTAAAGAAGTTTGAATTCTTTGGAGTAGAGTCTATGTTGGAATGTTGCGTGTTCGTGGCAAAGTGTGGTGAAGAATGTTGTGCAACTCCCGTTGGAGTATTTCGTTAGTGGACTTTCGGTCCTTAAGTGCGATACGTTTGTTTCGTCGTCCACCTATTCCGGTTGAGCGTTGGGTAATTCGTTTCTAGTTGCGTAGAAGCTTGTCGTGCATGATTCTCTATCGTGAAATGGTTCCATTTGTGACGACGATTGGTGGTATTCAAATTCTTTCGAGAACTCTCGTTGATGGTTTAATTGATCTTCTAATCGTCCGCGCTAGTAAATTTCGAGGACGAAATTCTTATAAGAGGGGGAGTTTGTAACACTCCAAAAGTTTTAACGAATTCTTTTAACGTTGATAAATCCATAAAATCAAGTTCGGTTGATTTTATTCTCGATCGTTGTCGATCGTTGCGCCCCGTTCGATTCTTGAGTCGTTGATCGTTGATTCGTTTGTTCAATCGTTAGATTGATTGGTATCGCCTTGGAAGGCCGTGTCATGACTTTGGAATGACTTGTCGAGGTCAAGAAGGTTGGGGAAATACTCGTGAATGTGTCGCAAGTCAGCCCGGGAAGTTTCAGCCCATTCCGGGCCAGTTTTGTGTTGCCCGTCCGGACGGGAGGTGCTCTGCACCAGATGGAGGAATTTCCAGACTCGGGCTCGAGATGTTTTGACTTCGTCCGGACGGTAATGGTCTTCGTCCGGAAGATTGGTTGGGCCCGTCCGGATGGGGAGGAAAGTTGTTTCGGACGGTGGGTTTTGCCGAGCTCAGGGTTGCAGATTAAGGCTTGGTCCGGACGGAGAAGGTCCCGTCCGGACGGGAAGGCTCCGAAATGTACGATTTTAAAGGTTTAATGAAGGGCATGTGTGTCTTTTCTCCCCCAATCCAACCCTTAACCCCAAATTCGTGGAGATTGTCCCTCATTCTCTCATTTCCCTAACCCTAACCTCTCTATCTCTCTCTCTAACTCCATTGAAGCTTTTGCTTCCTTCTCTAAATCAAAGGTCAAGACGAACTCGAATCGAGTTTTGCAAAGGAGTAACGTCGCTCTACACCTCGAGAGCTCTCCGGCAACGTAGATATCGAAGCCGTTCTTCGTAGATCCTTGGTAAGTCGATTTTCCAAGGTGATTTTCTCATGTGTTCTTCTTAAGAAACATTGTTCCTAACATCATTCTCTGTCCGGTGGTTTACATAGTTTCGTCATCCGACAAGTTTGGGAGCTCCGGCGATATTCCGGCGAAGGGCTATGGAGAAATGGTCTTGGCAAACGTTGACGGGGACAACGAGATCTACGCAATGGTAGGTTTAGCTTGCGGTGGCGACTTTGACTTTTCCGGTGACTCTCCGGCGAAGCGATTCCGGCGATAATTAAAGTGGATAACCTCTAAATCCTACTTGATATGCATAAGTCGCGCTTATTACGTTTTGTAATTCCTTTGAATTGTCGATTGATTGATTAGTTATG
>NMUG010008050.1:0-11809 GCA_002855965.1 Monotropa hypopitys | reverse complement strand
ATAAATACCCTTTTTAATAAATACATATATATAAGTTAGAAAAGGGAATACAAAGGTTAATACCCTTTTAAATAAAGGGCAAAAGGGTCATAATCACTAAAGACCTAATTAGGGATTTATAAATGAGAGTTTCTCTCATTAGGGTTCATTACAAACCCTTGGTGGCTCTTAGAGAGTAATTAGAGAGAGTGATCTAGAGATTGGGCAAGGATCAAAGCTTAGATCAAAGAGTTTGAAGACAAATCCTTCACAAGACTCGTTCCTAACATCCTAAAGGTCAGATTCAATGGTTTGTATTTTTAATTTCGTAATCCAATTAGCCCAGAATTAGTGTTCTTCACTAAACTCGATTAGGGACTGTTTCCATACTGGTTTGGCAATTTTTGAGGAAAATGGATTTTTGTGAAATAAACATTTTTATAATAATGTTAAACATATTTTAAGAGATTTTCAGTGATTGCAGAGATTAAAAGAGGGCTGGAAGTAATGTTTAAAAATTTAGTAAATATTAATTATTTACGGAAAATCCTTATACGCTCGTAAATGTTAACAGGAGACCAGCCAGAGTCCTCTAAGGTGGCTCATTAGATTCGGTTGCGGTGCTTGACTACTATTGGTGAGTGTGTAGATTCCTCTCTTTTATAGAATCGTAGATTTACATGTTACATGCTAGATATTGATGTTTGTTTGGTTACACCCTGTTTGACGATACGTGTTGCATGCCTTGGATGTTCTCGGATTTTAGTATTTGGTGTAATCTATTTAATAGCTCACATGATGACTGAAAAATACATGTTTTAGACTTGTGATAGTTGGTGTTTTCTATAACACTCCATAAGTTTTATCGAATTCCTTTCATCGTCAATAAATCCTTAAAATCAAATCCGGTTGATTTTATTCTCGATCGTTGATGATCGATGTACCCCGTCCAATTCTCGAGTCATTTGATCGTTAGTTCGTTTATTCGATCGTTAGATGCGTGGTATCGCTTTGGAAGGCCGTGTTATGGCACTTGGGCATCAAGAAAGGTAACCAACGTTGAGGAAGTGTTCGTGAACGTGTCGCAAGTCAGCCCGGGAAGTTTCAGCCTATTCCGGGCCATTTTGGCACTGCCCGTCCGGACGGGGAGGGCTATGCACCGGACGGAAGTATTTCCAGCATGGGGTTCGGTCTGTGTTGGCTTGGTCCGGATGGGGATGGTCTTCGTCCAGAAGAAAGGTTGTGCCCGTCCGGACGGGGATCCTTTGGGTTCCGGACGGAGGGTTTTGACGAGTCCAGGGTTGTAGAAAAGTGCTTGGTCCGGACGGAGGAGGTCCCGTCCGGACGGGAAGAGGTCCGAATGCGCATTTTGGTGCGTTAAATGAGGGACAATTGTGTCCTTTTTCCTCCAACCCAACCCCTTATACCCAAATTCGTGGGAGGACCCTTCCTCTCCCTCATTTGAACCCTATCCCTCTCTCTCTCAAGAACCCTAACCCTCCATTGTAGCTCTCTCATCTCTCTTCAAATCGAAGGTCTAAACGAGCTCAAATCGAGTTTTGCGTAGGAGAAAGCTTGCTCTACGCGTCAAGGGCTCTTCGGCAACGTGTATATCGAATCCGTCCGTCGTCGTTTTCTAAAGTTTGGATTCTTGATTCGTGCCTTTAGGAAACATTGATGTACTCATTGTTGTGATCGTTTTGGCGTATATAGGTTTGCGGGTCTCTGGCGGCGGCTTTTCCGGCGGCTTTCCGGCGAGGTGATTCCGGTGACGATCAATGTGGGTAACTCTTAAATTCTACCTTGTGTGCGTAGAAGTATTTGTTCTAAATTCGCTTGTTGTCGTTTAATCATTCGATTGTTTGTTGCTCGAATTTCCCCCCTTACACCTTGATTGAGTAGTCGAATTCATAAATCATTCGTGAGTATTGGTCTTGGGATTCTTGGGAAATTCATTGACTTGAGGTGAATTGGAGGTTCGTAGGAACATTCGTTGGTTGTAGACTCTAAGTTCCTTGGTGCGTGCTACATGTTCGATGAAATCCCCTAGTGAGTCTATAGGTGGTTTTTGAGGTATTTGAGTCGTGTTGAGCCTTGCTGGGTTTCTAGGAGGACGAAAGGAACTTGTGTTGGTCTTGTGTGTGGTGCGAGGAAATTGTTTAATGATGATTACCTTTGGGTGAAAAATTGATTTAGATGAATGTGATTTGGTAAGATGGGTGAGTCTTGGGATATTAATTGTGTTGTGATTTGGGAAAATCTAGGTAAAGTGGAATTATGGTTTGTTGGTTGTTTGATAGGCTTGGTTGTCGTTGGGGTTCTTTTGGTGAGTCAATTGTGAATAGATGACCTTCTTGGTTGAGTGTGTGCGTGCGGTGGTGTTTGACTTCCACAATTGGGAAAATGGGGTTGTTGCCATTGTTTGAATATCCTTGCGTTAGGATATTGTGAGGCCTGTCTTGTCCGCCCTTGTGTGGAAGTGTGGAAGGTTGTGGGTAATGGAAACATCAATGGAAAATGATGAACACACTCAATTAATGCAAGTCACCCAATGAATGACAAATACGAAGGATGGATCCTACGAGGACCACCTTATTGGAATCTTCGATCCTTCACCCAAATCCAATTGTAACAACCAACATTAAATGAAATGGCATATGATCTTCTTATATGTTGTCTTGGTGGAGAAATGCCCAAGCAACCGTGATCTTGTTGGATGTCGTCTTGGAGGAGGAATGCCCGAGCGACTATGGATTTAGGTTGAGTGGGAGATACGCGTTCCTTTAAGTCGCGGAATACTGGATACGCAGGCGGGATCTAGGAAGAATCCAATTGGACAATAGGTAGGATAAACGGGTTCCTGAAAGTCCCAGAATAAGACATGTGCATGTCGGCAGGCGGGGCCATGGAACAGAGCTCAACACAGATTGATATTTAGCCTCTTGGAAGTCGAATGGAGACTTGCTACCACAAGGAGTTTTTCCAGGATTTGGTTACTGTAACACACGGAAAGAAAATGGACAATTCCAATATCTCCAATATCAATAACAATCAAATCCACAACATTTGATGTTTTACCGAAGGAAAGGATGTGAGTGGAGTTGTGTGGGTTCCAGTGATTACAGTAGGGTTGTATCCTTTGGTGGTGTTTGAGAGCATGGTCCTTGTTTGGTGGGCTCTCTAGTGGTACTTGTCGTGTTGGGTTGTTCGGTCGAGAGGTCGTGAGGTGTTTGACTTGACTTAGTGGGTTGGCCCCAGTTTGGTTTGTACTCGGTAATTCTATTTGGGATGGTCTTGGTTCCCCGATTGTAGTTGGGTGTGTGTGGGCGTGCGTTTTACTTCACTTTCTGCCCTACTTTACTTTCTGCTGCTTCACCCTTGGTTTACTCTGTTTAGACTTGCACTTTCTTGTGCACTCTTGTTAGACTTTAGTTGTTACCGTCGCTGAGCTGTATTTGCTCAGACCCACCTTTCTTCTCTTTCCAGGATTGTACTATAGGGTTCTTTTTACAGGTTGGCTTAGAGCTTGTACTAGCAGTTGGTTCTGTTGGAGCTGTAGCCTTGGCTCCTGCTGGACTATTGTTCTATCTTTTCAGTTACAGGTTGTTGTACTAGTAGTTGTACCTTCCCTTTACATCTTGTAATTAGTAGTTCAGTCGTACTCTGTTTCTTGTACTCTCTTTCATTTTGTACATTGTATCAAGAAGAATGTAATGAGGAGTTCTACTGTACTGTGTTTGATTACTACTATTAACTCCCCATTATTCATTTAAATGTATTTCCAAAAAAAAAATGTTTCTCAAAATTTTGGGGATGTTACAGTTGGTATCAGAGCTTTCGGTATGAATACCTTCGGACCGTGGGAAGACACCTAGTCTTCATGGGTTCCTTAGGGTCATTACGGATGATATGACTGTCTCGTGTGCCTTGGAGCACCGTCTATCTTGAGTTCGCTTCCGTATAGTCGTTGTGTTATTCCAACTCTTTCTGCGGTTTTGAATTCTTCGATTGGTTTGGGAGATGATTGTTGTTCTTCCTGTAAGTCTTGTGTTGAGTGCTTGGATTTCGTAGAAATGATTGTGTTGCTTCCGTTGTTTCGTGGGTTTGAGACCCTTCCTTGTGGATGTTTAGTGGAGATTGTGAATTGTGGAAGAATCTGGTGTGAGGATCGTGTGTTCCTCCTTGTCTTTAGGCATGAAATTGGATTTGGTTTGTGACCGTAAGTTCTGTTTTGGGTTTTCGCATGTGCAAGTCAAGGTATGATGAGGTTTGTCCTCCTATTTTCTCTTACGATCGTGCTATTTTGTTACCGAATCCTAGGTAATTAGTGACCAATGACCATTTGTGGGTCTTTGCCTCTCGGTAATCTTATGTCTTCTGCGCAAACGTTCATTCTTTTCTATCTCGAAGTGGTTATTTTCGTGTAGTAACGATGATTATTTCTTGTTGCCAGTGTTTCGATGGCTCCTAGACGTGTTGCAAATCGGGTTCATCGTGGAGTTCCTGCTCCTGAAGTGGTTGTGGAAGGTGATGCTCAACCTCGTTTTGAGCAGTTCACCAAAAGATTGGTTGCCGCCATTGTGCCAAGTGGTCAAAGAGCTGGTTTATCCTTGGTCAGTGAAAGGGATCGCTATCGGCAGATGGTTAGAGATTTCCTCCGTTTCAATCCTCCAAAATTCCGTGGTTCTGAGGACCCGTTATAGGCAAATCATTGGTTTGAAGAAATTCGGAACATCTTGGAAGCGTTGTCGATCGACGAAGATTCTGTGCGAGTGTCTTTGGCTTCGGGTCAATTGATTGGGGAAGCTGGCGAATGGTGGAGTTCTGTAATGAAAAGTCATGGCGTTCCTGGTTCTTCTTCCTCTTTGGTAGAGGGTATGCCTTGGATTCAGTTTGAGGCAGTGTTTGATGCTCAGTATTTTCCCGAATCGTTTCGTGATGCGATGAGTTTGCAGTTTGAGAATCTAACGCAGGGTGACATGACGGTCACACAGTATGCCACTAAGTTCCATTCCTTGTCGCGTTTTGCATTGGATCTAGTTCGCTCAGAAAGTCAGAAGTGCCGAAGATTCGAAAGAGGTTTGCATCCTGAAATTCAGCCACATGTGGTGGGTTTGCACGTTGAGAATTATGCGTCATTGTTGGAAAGCGCCAGAGCAGTGGAATCGTGCCTTAGTCGTTTGCAGACGAAACCTAGAGTGGAGTCTTCTCACCGTGTCGTTAGTCTGAGTTCGGGTTCGGCTAGGAATGTCAAGAAGAAGCGAGATCATGATCAAGTGGAAGTGTTTGAGAATCGTCGAGGTGGCAGTTCATCATCTTCTTTGCGCAAGCCTGGGATGGCTTCAGCTTCTCAAATCGTGTGCCACAGATGTCGTCAGACAGGTCACTTTCGTTCACAGTGTACCGCCAGCGCCTCCTTCGAAGACTTGTTACCGTTGCGGTGAGTTCGGTCATATGGCAAGGGATTGCCCAAATCAGTGAAGAATCTGATTGAAGTTGTGTGGTTTCGTTGCGTTCTTTTGTTCGGCCGTTGGAAGAATGGTGTTGTCCGTGACACCTTTGTTGAAGATTGTCTCTTGCTTTCGTTTTATGCAAAAACTTTGTCGTTGACTCTATGTGCTTGTTTGCACACTTGGACTTTTGGAACCTATTGTACCTTATTGTGGTGTGATTATTTTGCTTTGTTAAGCACCCAAGACTCTAATTTGATAGAATGAAATGTTGTCGCGATTCGTATTCATTGTTGAGATTCGATATTTTTGCGTGATTGGCAAAAATACATCTACTTGTGGTTACTTCTTTTGTGTCTTGGAAACATCTTGATGAGTATTGTTTGACTCTCGTTGTTGTTGCTACTGAGGCACCTTGCTTAGGCCTCACCATCATGATTCGGTTACGGATTGTTCGTGTTGAGGAAAGTCGAATCACGGTAAGAAGTCCTAACTTCTTTTCTTGTTGCTCGTCTCGTCGTGGCATTCGTACGTATAGTTGTAGTCGTTGCAGAAAGAGTGTGGATCTTCAAGGCAACGTATTAGATGGAATCGTGGAAATGGGTGCGAATGCATATTGAAAATTTTAGACTTGGTGTGAGTTGATGTTAAGTCATGTTGTTGGACTTAACATTTGCATACTTGATATAGCGTGCGTGTGTTTTTCTTTAATTGTGTGATGTAAGTTTGACGGGTGTGTATCGAATTGGGATATGCCTTCGGTCGGGGCCTCTCAAGACGATCACGCTTGTCATACTATCATCATACCAGGACGTGTATCTTTGTTGTGTTGTAAATATAAAGACATGCATATGCATACGGGAATTGGGATGGTTGCGAGTAGTTCTTCGTTTGCAATTTGGTATCGTGGCATACCTATGGCTCGTTCGTGGTTCGGTGATGCTCGCATGTGCGTTGGTGCATCTTTCGTGAAGCGGTTTGGACTCCTTGGATGGATTCTATGGTTGATCGTTGCGTGTTCATGGCAAAAGTGTGATGAAGTACGTTGTGCGACTCCCGTTGGAGTATTTCGTTAGTGGAGTTTCGGTCATTAAGTGCGATTGGATTGCTTCATCGTTTATCGATTCCAGTTGGTGTTGGGAATTTTGTTTCAAGCTAAGTGAGGGCTTGCCGTGCGTGGTCGTTTATCGTAAAATGGTTTCCTTCGCGGTGATGGTGTTTGGTGTTGAAATACCTTCGGGTATTCTTGTTGATGGTTGCGTTGATATTCTAATCTCTTGCGCGAGTAAATTTCGAGGACGAAATTCTTGTAAGAGGGGGAGTTTGTAACACTCCAAAAGTTTTATCGAATTCCTTTCATCGTCAATAAATCCTTAAAATCAAATCCGGTTGATTTTATTCTCGATCGTTGATGATCGATGTACCCCTTCCATTTCTCGAGTCATTTGATCATTAGTTCGTTTATTCGATCGTTAGATGCGTGGTATCGCTTTGGAAGGCCGTGTTAGGGCACTTGGGCATCAAGAAAAGGTAACCAACATTGAGGAAGTGTTCAAGTCAGCCCGAGAAGTTTCAGCCTATTCTGGGCCATTTTGGCACTGCCCGTCCGGACGGGGAGGGCTCTGCACTGGACGGAAGTATTTCCAGCATGGGGTTCGGTCTGTGTTGGCTTGGTCCGGACGGGGATGGTCTTCCTCCGGAAGAAAGGTTGTGCCCGTCCGGACGGGGATCCTTTGAGTTCCGGACGGAGGGCCGAGTCCAGGGTTGCAGAAAAGTGCTTGGTCCAGACGGAGGAGGTCCCGTCCGGACGGGAAGAGGTCCGAATGCGCGTTTTGTTGCGTTAAATGAGGGACAATTGTGTCCTTTTGACTCCAACCCAACCCCTTATACCCAAATTCGTGGGAGGACTCTTCCTCTCCCTCATTTGAACCCTATCCCTCTCTCTCTCAAGAACCCTAACCCTCCATTGTAGCTCTCTCATTTCTCTTCAAATCGAAGGTCTAAACGAGCTCAAATCGAGTTTTGCGTAGGAGAAAGCTTGCTCTACGCGTCAAGGGCTCTTCAGCAACGTGTATGTCGAATCCGTCCGTCGTCGTTCTTCGGTAAGTCGTTTTCTAAAGTTTGGATTCTTGATTCGTGCCTTTAGAAAACATTGATGTACTCATCGTTGTGATCGTTTTGGCGTATATAGGTTCGCGGGTCTCCGGCGGCGGCTTTTCCGGCGGCTTTCCGGCGAGGTGATTCCGGTGACGATTAATGTGGGTAACTCTTAAATTCTACCTTGTGTGCGTAGAAGTGTTTGTTCTAAATTCGCTTGTTGTCGTTTAATCATTCGATTGTTTGTTGCTCGAATTTCCCCCCTTACACCTTGATTGAGTAGTCAAATTCATAAATCATTCGTGAGTATTGGTCTTGGGATTCTTGGGAAATTCAATGACTTGAGGTGAATTGGAGGTTCGTAGGAACATTCGTTGGTTGTAGACTCTAAGTTCCTTGGTGCGTGCTACATGTTCGATAAAATCCCCTAATGAGTCTATAGGTGGTTTTCGAGGTATTTGAATCGTGTTGAGCCTTGTTGGGTTTCTAGGAGGACGAAAGGAACTTGTGTTGGTCTTGTGTGTGGTGCGAGGAGATTGTATAATGATGATTACCTTTGGGTGAAAAATTGATTTAGATGAATGTGATTTGGTAAGATGGGTGAGTCTTGGGATATTGATTGTGTTGTGATTTGGGAAAATCTTGGTAAAGTGGAATTATGGTTTGTTGGTTGTTTGATAGGCTTGGTTGTCGTTGGGGTTCTATTGGTGAGTCAATTGTGAATAGATGACCTTCTTGGTTGAGTGTGTGCGTACGGTGGTGTTTGACTTCCACAATTGGGAAAATGGGGTTGTTGCCATTGTTTGAATATCCTTGCGTTAGGATATTGTGAGGCGTGTCTTGTCCGCCCTTGTGTGAAAGTGTGGAAGGTTGTGGGTAATGGAAACATCAATGGAAAATGATTAACACACTCAATTAATGCAAGTCACCCAATGAACGACAAATACGAAGGATGGATCCTACGAGGACCACCTTCTTGGAATCTTCGATCCTTCACCCAAATCCAATTGTAACAACCAACATTAAATGAAATGGCATATGATCTTCTTCTATGTTGTCTTGGAGGAGAAATGCCCAAGCAACCGTGATCTTGTTGGATGTCGTCTTGGAGGAGGAATGCCCGAGCGACTATGGATTTAGGTTGAGTGGGATATACGCGTTCCTTTAAGTCGCGGAATACTGGATACGCAGGCGGGATCTAGGAAGAATCCAATTGGCCAATAGGTAGGATAAACGGGTTCCTAAAAGACCCAGAATAAGACATGTGCACGTCGGCAGGCGGGGCCATGGAACAGAGCTCAACACAGATGGATATTTAGCCTCTTGGAGGTCGAATGGAGACTCGCTACCACGAGGAGTTTTTCCAGGATTTGGTTACTGTAACACACGGAAAGAAAATGGACAATTCCAATATCTCCAATATCAATAACAATCAAATCCACAACATTTAATGTTTTACCGAAGGAAAGGATGTGAGTGGAGTTGTGTGGGTTCCAGTGGTTATAGTAGGTTTGTATCCTTTGGTGGTGTTTGAGAGCGTGGTCCTGGTTTGGTGGGCTCTCTAGTGGTACTTGTCGTGTTGGGTTGTTCGGTCGAGAGGTGTTTGACTTGACTTAGTGGGTTGGCCCCGGTTTGGTTTGTACTCGGTAATTCTACTTGGGATGGTCTTGGTTCCCCGATTGTAGTTGGGTGTGTGTGGGCGTGCGTTTTACTTCACTTTCCGCCCTACTTTACTTTCTGCTGCTTCACCCTTGGTTTACTCTGTTTTGACTTGCACTTTCTTGTGCACTCTTGTTAGACTTTAGTTGATACCGTCGCTGAGCTGTGTTTGCTCAGACCAACCTTTCTTTCTCTTTCCAGGATTGTACTACAGGGTTCTTTTTACAGGTTGGCTTAGAGCTTGTACTAGCAGTTGGTTCTGTTGGAGCTGTAGCCTTGGCTCCTGCTAGATTACTGTTCTATCTTTTCAGTTATAGGTTGTTGTACTAGTAGTTGTACCTTCCCTTTACAGCTTGTAATTAGTAGTTCAGTCGTACTCTGTTTCTTGTACTCTCTTTCAGTTTGTACATTGTATCAAGAAGAATGTAATGAGGAGTTCTACTGTACTGTGTTTGATTACTACTATTAACTCCCCATTATTCATTTAAATGTATTTCAAAAAAAAATGTTTCTCAAAATTTTGGGAATGTTACATTTTCAGTTGAGATAATTTCACATGCTTCCCATTAGTTAAAGAGAATGATTGATCAAATACCTAGTTGGTAATATGTGTTAGTATGTTCTGATGGCTATTGGTATAGCTACGAATGCATGATCACATGATGGCTGAATTGTATATGATTAGATTCATGATAATTATTGCTTTAATCAATGTATGTTGACATGCTTCGTACTTAGTTCAAAGATGTTGATGTAATGATGTCGTTGATGAAAATATGCAAGCATAGTCTTATATGATGTTTTACGAGGATAAAGATGTGATGATTGATGATGTTGGCATACATAAGCATATTTCATGATGATTCCATACGATGATAAAGAGATGTGATGAATGTGATTTCATGGTACATGCATACATTTTCATGCAAATGCACAACGATATTTATATTCCGGCGACACATGTTGGGGAGACGGTAGATGCTTGGCAATGGGCCTCTCAACATTGTGTTTTGACCACGGTGATGGAATATTGTATTCCGGCTGCACTTATTGGGAAGACGGTAGATGCTTGACAACGGGCTTCTCAATATTGTGTTTGCCTATGGTGATGGAATACTAGGGCTTGTTTATTCTCCCTTGGCTAGTGGAGCGGGATGTCCTCCATAGCTTTGAGATTGATGATGATGATGGAAGCTTCCTAAACATTAAAAAGATGCATTTCATAACATTCATATGCATTGGCATATTTATCTTACTGTTGAGGACTACTTTAGGGGAGAGGCACAACCCCTTTGTTACTTTTCTGTTTTGGACTACATGTGGGGAGAGGCACAACCCCTTTGTTACTTTTCTGTTTTGGACTACATGTGGGGAGAGGCACAACCCCTTCGTTACTTGTTTTATTATTGTACCATGTTAATCTCTTTTCTATAATGATTGTGAATCTGACACTCCTGGATATTGTTGCCTTCTTTGTGTTGTGGCATTTTATCCAAGTAAGAGACTTAGCGGGTTCATTGCCAGTTTTCAGAACTCTTTCTAGCAGGAGTCATATTCTCAGTTTCAGTTCTATTCTCCTTATAGTTATAGTGTGAGGATTGTGAGACTCTTTTATGTTTACAGACTTTTAGTTCTTTGGCAGTAGACTACTTAGTTTTGTTTGGGGTCCTTGTTCTGAGTCATTGTTCTTCTTTAGACTGTCACACTTGGTACCTTAGTTGTTTTGGAGTTTTATGCTAGTATCATTTATTTTTTCGCTGCGTATTTTTATTAAAAAGAAAAGAAAAAATTATTGTGTTTTAAAAAGAATAATCAGTTTCTTATTTTGTAAAACTGTTTCAAGTCGCGATTTTTAGCCGGATTCCATTATTTTATTGGAAATCTGGGACGGGTCGTGACATCTTGGTATCAGAGCTCTAGGTTATAAGATTGTCGGAACAAGTGTGACATAGGATGTTGAGTCTCTTGAGGTGAGTGATAGGTTGAGTCAGTGGTCTTACTCTTCCGGAAATCGTTGTGTGTGTTACTTTGGCACCCGATGGACTACCTTGAAATCTGGTTTGAAAATCGCCTGATCAACGTATTCTCAAATGAGAAGTCTTGGGAAGTTAGTTGAAAAAGCAAAATTGTACCGGAATCCTGTGTCTAGAATGATGTATAGTTGATCGTTGGCAATGAACCCTTAGGTGTCAGATTTTTATTTATGTAATACTTTATTTGATAATTGTGCCTGATTGACGAGATAAGATGAAAAGTTGTGCTTATTATATATATATTTGTTGATGAATCAAGAGTGAGATGGAAAATGTGGAGGATGCTGCTTCGACCGGTCCTGCTAATGGGGAGGTAAATCAGTCCCAGGCCCCGGTGAATCCTCCGGTCATGACTAATGCTGAGAGAGTAGAGGCCGCAATGGCCCAGTTTTTGGAGAATCAGGCTGCATTCATGCAGTGGCAGACTGCTCAGCAGGCAGGGACAGTTGCCACAGGTGTTCTTGATAGATTTTGCCGTCTATGTACTTCTGAGTTTGATGGATCTGTTGCTCCTGCTATTGCAGAAGAATGGTTGCATAGAGTAGAGCGTGTCTTTATCACCTTGAGAGTTCCTGAGACTGAGAAGGTGAA
>NMUG010008049.1:0-11809 GCA_002855965.1 Monotropa hypopitys | reverse complement strand
GGAGTAGACGACACCATGGCTCCAGCAACCAACGCTCGTTCGGGTAGGCGAATGCACACAGATGATGCTATCCAGGACACATCTTGTCCGAGTACTCCGGCCAAGATTACCACCAGGCAGTACATCCGACAGCTACAAGGTAACCTTGGGAAAAGGGTCGACCAGATCGACACCCTCATGCGAGAGATGACTCGTGATCGCAGTCGTATGCGAGTCAAAAATACAATTTATAACCGAGAATTAGCACTACAAATATAGTAGCGGTAAGTCAGGGGTCGATCACGGGGAAAATGAATGGTCCCTAAAATCGAATCGAGTTTCCTAAGTTAGTTTGGAAGAGAGTTGGTTTTGGTTGTTTTATTTATGAATGAAAACGGAATTAAACTAAAAAGACTAACTAAAGGAAAATAGGGTTAGGGGTTATCAAATCTATTTGACCTACCTATTCATTGTTTACAATGCGCGTAAGGGGTATTTGGCATAAACCATCCACGGTATGTGTTACGTATACGGGATATCGTCAAGAGGATACTTGCTAATCGTCAGATAACACAGGTTATTGCCACTTGGCACAGTCCGTCTCAGTGGTCAAAGCCAACGGAACGGACCGTCTCTCAGTGCATACCCCATCTTACCCATCCGACTAATAATCAATGAAAGCAATAACAGTAAAATGTCCACGAATCGCCGAGTAGTATAAGTTATCATCACATAGCACAACCCGTCGTACCGGTACAATCTGTCACAATGGCACGCATTGTTCGACGGCACGACTCGTCTTACGGAGAATAGCCTATCTCCTACAAGCTTACGGGACCAATCAAGCACAAACACATAGACTACGATTATCAAACAGTGAGTAATCAAATGTAACAGAAAGAATTGAATGTCTATTGAAATAGACCCATCTAATCTATGCAATAACCAAATATAATTCAAATACAATAACAATAAATGAGGAAGATACAAACTTCAATGATAAACCCTAACCTTGTACTTAACTTACCCTAGCCATGGCAGCCGACGGAGAGGAGGAATAAGATGAGTTTGTGAGTTCTCTAGCCCCCTCCCTAGGGCTTTCTCTCTCTACCAGAGATGGAGGCTAGGAGAGAATGGAGAGAAAAAGAGTTAGAATGGGGGTTAGGGTTCCAAAAATCGGGACTCCCCTTAAATGTATCCAACAGAAATATAATCAAAAAGACCAAAACGCCCCCAAGTGAAACATTGAAAATCTGCAGAAAATCGCGATCTGGCTTGAGGGACCGGTCTCCTACAGGTCGGGGACAAGTACCCTTTGTATTTTTGATCCTTCGCAAACCTACTACTCAAAATCCATCCAAAACACGAACCTAGGGACCGGTCCCCCTATAGGTCGGGGACCGGTACGCAGGCATTTGAAAACCTTCTGCCCAGATCAGTCTTGTTTTCCTTCTTAGTCTTCCAGAAGAGCATCCCTGAACTTCCGAGAAATTGGTGTCCTTGGCACTCTCTTCTCCCGCATGGTCTTCTGGAAGAAAGCATTTCAATTGCGGGAATATAAGTGAGGAATCGGTCCCCCACGTGTCCGGGGACCGGTACCCGGGGCTCTGAATAGCCCACTACTTGAATCTGCCTTATTTTCCACCTTGGCCTTGGACTCTCCCCTTCTGGTAATTGGCAGCTGCACTTCAAAAAATTGACACCTTGGTGCTCCTCTTTGACGCTCAAGCTTTATCTCATGGCTCGGGATGGTATTGGGGACTCCATTTGGTCTTTGTTAGCTCATTTCTTAATCAATCACCGGAAAATCAACTAAAGCTGCAAATCTCACAAAACTTATTAAATACAAAGTTTAGGACTATCAAAATGTACGTCTAAGGACTAGAAATAGGTATGTTTCTGTACCTATCACATCCCCCAACTTATACTTTGCTAGTCCCGAGCAAAGAAATAACCAAAAACAATATATGACAATAAGAAATAAAATTAAAGACAATGAGGATAGTTCCTTTAAACCCCTGGGTGGCCCCGTTAGGACAAGTGAGGTCTCGTAAGGGTTTTTAGCAGTGCTTACCCATAAAACACATTTAACTATGAAATAAATAAACATCCATTACTTCCCAACTCAACAAAAGACCTATCAAAGAAGTATACAAGTGTTATACCAACTCAAAGTAAGGTGTTTCAATTATTGTCCAATCTAAACAAGAGAATTTGTCGTTTTTGATGTATTTTAATATTTGTTTAGCATTAAATCCAAGTTTCAATTGGTGCTCGGCTAGAGTAAAACTACAAATATGTGTCAAGTGTGATTCAAGGATGTTATCTAGTCTAGGATTCAATACACATACTCAAGCCCCTACATGAACTTCAAGACATCCAAATGCTATTCTAACCCCTCCCACCTTTATTCATTTTTAAAAGAGTATCAAAATTTGTTTTTCAATGGTCGTGCAAGGAATTGGTCTCTTAAGCTTTCTAGTTGACCCATGTAACGAGTTTTTAATCAATGACTCCCCAACCAAAAGTCTTTAGGACATTAGGTGTATAGGACACCCCTACGGACTTACTTGCTCGAGCCAAAAAGGCTACAAACCAACCATTTTCTAAACCTTCTTATGGTTGTGCAATGTAATGACCCCTTAAGCTTTCTAGTAAACCCGTGTAGCGAGTTTTCAATCAGTGACACCCAAACCAAAAGGCCTTAGGGCACTAGGTGTAATACTCCGCAAATTTTAGTTTTCATTTCGACGAAAAATCCGTTAAAAATTTACCTTATATGAAGTTCTAGGGGGACCCAAAATACTCGTTTCATCATTTCAACTGTTGTCGTATTGATTAGAAGTCCCATTGGAACTTTTAGAATTTGTTGGGATCGATTTTGGGCCCTTTGTGATGGCCAAAAACCATCAAGGAATTAAAATTTCAAAGTTGGAGAAGCTACATCGATGCAAGGAATTGGTGCATCGATGCACCACCATTTCAGAACCCACTGCTTAGTTTTTAGCATAGCTGCATCGATGCAAGGGCTGGCAGACAATCATTAAGGGCAAAGTGGTATTTTCGCTCAGGGTCCTATATATTTGCCTTTGGTCGATTTTAGGGCATTCCATTGCCCATTTTCTGCAGAATATCATCCCTCTCTACCTCCCTCTTCTCCCTCTCACTTCTCTCCTCAAATCCATCTGTTTCTGGCGAGATTCGGAACTCGGATCCTTGGTTAACGTCAACGAGCGCGTCGAGGGCTACGCATTGACAGTATTGGTTCGTTTGTACACGGTATGTCTCTCCCTCTCCTACTCTTATGGTTGCTCTCCTCCATTTTCTAATGGTTGAACATTTTAGGTTGCGACGAGGGCTTCGCGATGACGGTTTTGTTCACTCCGATGGTCATGGAGTTTTCTGGCGAACTTTTCCGGCGAGCATCACCGAAGCTCCGATGAGGTAGAGTTTTCTATCCCTCTCGTTTATTCTATTGGTGTTCTTTCTTCTCGCTCGCGTTGTAATCTAATTAGTCAGTTTTCAAACATTCACTAAATTAACGTTCTTGAGTCGTCATTCGCGTCACTTGGTTGGTTATGGGTGTCGTCTAGGGTCTTTACGAAATTCTTAGATTGTTAGTCGTTCGATTTCTAAATTGATTGTGAAAAGCCCCAATATTTATAAAGAGTGTGTCATCGTGTTTTTATTGAATAAAAAGGGGGATATCGACTTGTTTGGACACTCTTGGGCAGTTTGTGGTTTAAAATGGTGTTTTGACATGTTTTTGTTATAAATCGAACGAAATGATCGTTTTGCGAACGAATAGAATATTTTGGAAAGAAAAGGAATATTTTGGAAGAAATTCAGAAAGTATTCACGTTGTTGGAATTTGGCGTATTTGATACGTTGGAAAAATATTCACTTAGTTGGAATTTGGCCTTCGGTCTTCATTTGAATAGTGATCGAATTCGGGATCTTGAGTTGGCCAGACTATTCGGGTAACTGAGTTTTGGTACCTTGAGTGGCTACTTAGAGCACTCACAACATTGCGCAATTGGGGTTTGCAGGACCCTCCCAACGTGTTAGGGAATTCTTGGAATCATCAGTTAGTTAGTTTATCCCCAACTATCTCGGAAATAGCCTAAACTCCTCAAAATTGTATAATGAAATCTACCATCGGAACTTGTGGTATGTGAAATTAGAATAAATGAGAAATGGTGTTGGAGTATCTAGGAACACCTATTATTACTTGATATTGACCTTATTGTATAAAAGGTGCGAAACAGTAATTGGAATACTTAGATTACGTTTGGAATGATGAAAACAAGTCGCTTTGATAGTTGAGGAATTGATATATTATAAACCAATCTCCTTGGAAACTATTGGAAATTGAAAAACCAATGTTTTAAAAGTAACGAATAAACAAAAAACAGCAAAATCTCTTAATTTAGATCACCAGTGAAATTGAGTAACCTTCGTAATTTAAATTGGGAAATAGTTTTTGAGTCGGCCCCGACCGAATCATTTATTATTCCTTTGAGATTTTAAACCAAAAATAAAATAAACAAAAATAGCAAAATCTCTTAATTTAGATTACCGGTGAAATCAAGTAACCTTCGTGATCTATATCAGAAAATAATTCATGAATCGACACTTCACCGGATCATTTATTATTCCTTCGAGATTTCAAGAAAAATAGAAAATGTACAAAATGCATCGAAGCTCCGTTCGTTTAACAAAAAGAAAATCACAAAAACAAATAAACTCACTTCTTATAAATATTCTGTTTTATCATCTTTTGGCCAAAAAATGTTTGAATTTCGTTAATAAAAGTTGATTTGAAAAATAAAATACCGAAAGGACGATGTAGAGTATCTAACACTTTCCCTACTCGTAACAGTAAATCCCCGAACCTAAAACTCTAGAAATTCGAAAACTAAACCTTTTCAAAACCGGTGTCTTTGCACACCATAACTCTATGCCAGGTGGCGACTCCGAAAAACAGATTAATAATAAAACGTATATTATTTCGATAATTGCAATTTGTTATTAATTTGACATTTTAAAGTTAACTATCGAGCTGTCCTTTTTTCATATAAAAAACCCATCGCATTCAAACCAACAAACGAAGATAAAGTACGAAAATTCCCCCTTACACACTCCTCCTGCTCGTCGGAAGAAGGTGAAAAGACCGGAAAATTTTCGAGACACGACAATCAAACTACCAGACCAGCTTCACTATCAATCGAGATTAGAGCAATCTCCGCATTGTCCGGTACTTTGTATTTGTGCCAAAACATTTATGTTCTGCGGCATTTGAAAATGTGCCCAGAATGGATTGTGGGTTGACGTTGTTGACCTCTATTGCACCACCACAGTTCCCAAACATGACTGGCAGCTGACCAAACCAAAACAAATGGTCATGAACCAAAATGGTCTGATCTAATCTCCCTACCGTGCGGAGATGGACTAGGAACGATAGCAATGTGGCTATAAGACAGTGGTGATAGAACGTGCAATGGGGTACTACATTTTACTCGGGACCTTTGAAGCTCAATTTGGACCTCAAATCTAAATCTAACCATTCCAAAACTAGCATCAATTGAAAGAGGGGAAAGAGGAGAACATACCTAAGCTTCGAGCAAGGAAACATTGCAGAAGACACTAAAAGGTCCAAACAAACTTCAATGAACAGTGGAGTTACAAAAGCACTATAGCAAGATAAGAGAGAAAGGAAAACAATAGTTCTCTCTCCCCCTCTCGGTCAATTTATAGTAGGTGGGGGAGCGTTATGAATTTCAAATGCCAGACGAGAATCCCTAGGGATCATACAGTCGGCCAACTAGGAGGCTACACATGGTGCCCAAAAGCTTACAAAAGCTTGACAGGGGTCATCAGTCTTTTCCACGCATCACGATTGCATCGGGGTGACCCTTGACGACCGTTTCTCCAGGACCTGGTGGGTCAGTAGGTCAGAACAATCGATAGGACAGAATCACTACCAAGCCTTGATAGACAATGCTTCGAGGCCCGACGGGTCAATGGGTCGAACAAAACGATAGGACAGTTTGGTACGAATTACAAGTGAACTCTATTCTTCCAGAATCGCTCCGAAAGAGTTTAGAAACTATTATGGTAATCAAACCAAGTCAAGTCAATGAAATGGGTAAATATAGCAGGCCCAAAGGGGCCAAGCCCAAAATGGGAAGACGATCCAATAAAACAATGGATTGATGTGCGAAACCTTAATGGTACATTGCCAAAACATGAATCGAATAGTACAATCGTACTATTCGTACCAAACCAACATGGTTAAATTGATGGCAATCTAATGAGTTATGCTATGGAGTGGATCTCATCCCCCACTCCATCCCCAACTCTGCATATGTGGCAGGAGTGGGGCTCACCTCTGCTCATTTTCCACCAATCATATGATAGCAAAAGTGAGCCCCACCCTGCCACATATGCAGAGTTGGAGATGGAGTGGGAGATGAGATCCACTCCATAGCATAATTCTAATCTAATTAGCCAGACCAAAACCTATGAGGCAACAGCATCATGGTTAGACGGACCAAATACCCCTGAAACGACATTTTAGAGTCTGGATCATCCCTTTTGGCACAATGGAATTGGGGTCACCAAACCAATGCCTGTAAAAACAGGGCACATGCAGCAGCATCCGGAGCTGAAGGTTAGGATGTCTCGTGCTGTCAAACCATGGCATACTACATTAGACTGTAAGGTTAGGGGGCAATCCGAACGTGACGACGATCACAATAGATCCCGCAAACTAAGCCGGTCAACCGAATATCACAAAAGTGTTATGATCCCAAAAATCAGGCCAAATATCCCAAAACGGGAGCGAGGTAGACTTCCCTTATCCAGAAGAGTGCGGGGAAATGCCTATAAATACCAAGTTTGATGCAAAGCAAAAGGCACATGCTCGTTGGTTCTCACACTGTGTTCCATTGGAGTGCCCTTCAACGGTCGGTGTCCGGCAGCACTAAAAGTGCATTATTTTGCAAGCTTCACGGGCAGAAAGTTTCAGCACATATCCAAATCAAGAGAGATCCATCCAACGAGCTTTGGGTCCCGGCACTCACAATCATCACAAACAAATCAGAGAATTTAGTATAAAATAGTTACATATGCCAACTTTGCTGATAAGGAAAAAGATTAAAAACAATTTAGAGGAAAACAGATTTAAGAATTTCTCAATTCTGAACTTGAATTCAGTTCCAACAATTCAAGCTAACACGGCCCAGGCCAAATACTTCATGAAATGTACACAAAATAAGAAACTCTTACACGATATAAGGGACTACAAAACACAAAACAAAGAAAAAAAGAAACAGTAGTTGAAAGAAATCCTAGAAAATCCCCAAAAATGATATTAACATCCTACCGAGGGCTTCAAAACATAAATTAGACTTATTTTCCCATCTTCCAAACAAAAAAAGAGGATATAATCAACATATAAGTTGACAACCTAGATATCGGTTACAGCCCTTCTCCGGTATCCAATGGGCTGTCTTTCCATGCCCATAAGCAGAAGAGAGGATAGAAGAACGTATATACAATCACACACCACACGTCTCAGCTTACTGCTGCAAGATTTCCTGAAGTTCGAACCGAGAAATATAGAAAATAGCAGGACCCGAATATCATCTCAAACTTTTCAACAAGTCGCAGGACACAGATCAAAAACGGGTTATACCTAACAATCGCGACCAAAATACAATGAGTACAAGGTAAAAATAAATGAAAAGATCGAAGCTAACAGGAGAAGGAAACGATATAGTACATGCATCATTAGCCCCATAGAAATGGTTTATCTTGGTTGCCAAAAGCTAGGAGCTGAAACACCAAAAAGAAACAGAACACGGGAATTTTAGCTGTCTCAAACTTAAGCTAGACTAGCTATAAAGAATCAAATAGCACACAAGAGAAGAATCTCTTATTTTCTTAATGTGTCCAAAAGGTGTGGCAAGCTAACACAAACCTCTGCTTGCCGCTGGGATTGGACCTCTGGACGGTGGTCTATGAGGCATGAATTCTCTATGGTTCATAGACTGGGGAGGGAAAACCCGCCCTTGGTTTGGTAACGGTGATTCACATGATGGGCCACCATATGGTGCAGGTGGATATGACCCTCCGGCAGGATCAGGGTAGCAAGAACCTGAGGCAGTGTTACCAAAATAACATGTAAGCAACAAATATCAAAGCAAAAGAGAGCGTGACAAAATGTAGAACCTCGGTCAAATCGACTAACAAACTTACCAGGAAATGAGGGCACTGGAAACCTCCAGCTCTCCCTATGCTCATGTGGGATCGTTTTCATTTTGTCATGGTCAGTGTAGAAACCTCCATCTGTGCTCTGTGCAAAATGGGCTCTGTTAGGATAGGGAGGGGGTGGGGGGAGGGGTGGGACCTCCCTTACTGACTGCACTTGCTGATCTGCCTGAACATAAGAGAACTGATTTGATGGTGCGGGTTGGGGTGGTGGAAGATGATAACCCTTGTTGTAGAAGTTGGCACCATCCGTCTGTTGAACACCATTCACAAATACAACTGGTTGATGGGGCCCAGGATTACAGTCTGCTATCTGTGTTTGCATCTTAGCATTTCTGGATTCAGGAGCCTGATAAAGCACTGCATCTGAGTTTATCAAGTTTACTCCACGTACAACAGGCTGCTCAGCCACAAACTGCTGCAAATTTTCCGTGACAATCTGCAAATGCAAGCCCAATGAACCGAACGAACAGTAAAATGAATGCTCCATCCATGTAATAAGAGAACATATTTTCAGTTAATAAGGAAATACGCAAAAGAACAAAGGAGCAATGCACTTATAAATTATACTCACATAATCATGACAATCGGGAATAGCAGCAGGCATTGGAGGCATAAACGGGAGGGAAGGTAGTGGGGGTGGGGGTGGAGCTGCAGGTGGTGGTGATGTTGGCAAAGGTGGAAACGATGGCGGCACATCCTTAGGTATGTGCGGGACAAAGCTAGGTGGAAAATGTTGTTCAAGCTGAGGGTGCATAGACTGTGAAGTATTGATGCAGGCATTAGGCGTGGAACTCGTAACAGCTTCACAAGTGGGAGCCACATCCTCCATTTCAAGCTCGCCATCAACATCTTCCAAGATATGTGTATGGTTTCCTATTGCTGCAGGTATCGGTATTCCTTCACCTTCTTCAGGGATTTTGGTATCATGCTCAGGAGTAACAGCCTCAAAACTCCCACCGTCAGAATCGCTTTGTTCCCCTTCATCCTTGAGCATAGGAGGCATATGAAAACCAGGAAGCTGAAAACTTGAATTGCTGAAGCAACAAGGCAATTGACAAATTTCGTAATCTTTTCCTTTCCCTGTATAACATTGTAAAGAAACAAGAGAGAAAATTCACACCTTCCATATTCATCTACAAGCATACCCTCCATTTGCCTGATAGGATCATCAAAAGCCCTTTCTGTTCGTAAGGGCCGACGAGAATAGGCACCAGAAGAAGATGAACCACTGAGGGACTCAAGGTCTCGAATATGGCGGCGGACAATGGAATCTGGAAGGATCCTTCTTTCCAACCAAAGCCTCAAAACCTACATAGTAAAAGGAAGGAGATATCCTAAGCCAAATGGCTCAAAACCAAATGTAGCATCTACTGTTATTATTATTACTTTGCTGTTTTATTTTGATTTCACTGTTCATGTTTTTTCTCAGTGAAACAGACAACAGAATTGTCCCTTGCCTTCAAACACTGCCTACGATTTTCCTGTGCATTACTTCCAGGAGGAGCAGCAGCTAATAACAGACGTGGCAGCACTGCTTGGATTGCTGAAGGATATATACCACCAGCGCCACCTAGAAATCCACATTAAACATCAGCATCACCAATCCAAAATATACAACGGATAATAAGAATAAATCAAATATTAACATCTAGTGACGTCAAGATCCAGTGGTTGTATAGCATGACATTGAATAATAATTTACCTCTACAACTTCGAGAGCACTGTGTGATAGAGTCCACAAGGAAAAACAAGTCAACCCTTCTGCGCAAACTTGATTCACTTTGCAAATCACGGACAAGAATTTCGACCACCTGGATTTTTTGTAAATCCGCATATCAATGAAAAGGTAACATACGCATATATAACGTCTGCTGCAACCGCCTTAAAAGTGCCAAAATATTCCGAGACTATAGACCCCGTTTGGCTAGCAATCGATTAGGGATTTTAAAAAGAATATGAACAAAAGCAAATGTGAATTTCAGACAGTAATCAATTATAATTATCCATGAATACCCACAATATCAAACTCCGTTATGGTTTTCACTATGAGAGAGAGAGAGGGGGGGAGAGGGAGAGAGGGAGAGGGAGAGGGAGAGAGAGAGAGAGAGAGAGAGAGAGAGGAGGGGGGGGAGCAGCACAAAAAATGCACTACGTATAAACAGATAATAAGACCCCACGAATATAGTGTTCTTGACGTGGCATATAAAAGGACATGAGATCAAGGTTGTCAAACCGGGATTCGTATCGTGAATCGAAATGACCATTTATAGAATCGTGAATTGTATCGTATCGTGAATCGTAAAGATTCGGTCAAAATTTAAAGGATGTGTTATATAAGCTTATATAACCATGGAAGTATGTTTTCTACCTTAAAATGATTATTATTGTGGTCTAAAAGGAAAGACACGCTTTTCTATACGGGTCCGATTCCCACTCATGGTTTGTTGTTCAACTTTTCCCTTTCTTTTAACAACATAAACATCTATTTCAAGATTCTCACCTTGCTTTTGTTCTCCATCTATAAAAAAATAATTCACAAAAAATCAAACAACCAATCAGAAACCCAAAAACCCAGAAACGAACCCAGAAATGAAACCCAGAAACACAGAAATACAGAAACGAAACCCATAAACTCAACAATGAAACCAAAAATAGTTCAAAAGCCCAAAAATCGAAACCCAGAAACGCAACATCTAGAATGGAAAAACGAGAGAAGACCCAAAAAACGTACCTCTACAAATTGGATATGCATGCTTGCGTATACGTGAGAGATGACCCAAGATTGTTCCAAACCGCAACAGACGATTGAGGGTGATTCGATTGAAACAGTGATTCGTTTGAGGGATTTGCGATGTATCAGGTTTGGGTTTAATCACAGATGTATTGCGATGGGTTCCGACTAGGGCTGTGCAAAAACCTGAACCCGAACCAAACCAACCCGAGCAATAGGGTCTGATCCGAAATTTTTTCTAATGCGCGGCCGGATCCGGGCCAGTCTTGGACCACCCGATTATTTCCTCAGACGGGTTCGGATTCATTGCTAAGAGAAATGAACCGACCCGACCGACCGACAAAACGGCCTCGGCCCAACCCAACCTTCAATTTCATTGCAAAAGCCTCTCACACCAGTCGAGCGTAACGACCAAACCCGATCAACCCGCCCAACACGACCGAACCCGACCATCCGACAATCTAAAAACTTGGTAGGTGCTTCCCTTCGGTCTCGGGTGACTTTCGTCGGAACTCGATGTTTACCCGGTCGGGTGTAACCCTGTCCAACAACGAAAAACCTGACCCGTGAACAGTCCTAGTTCTGACCCATTTAAGGGGCTGAAATTACACCCCCCCTTAATGTGTTTAAATCGACTTTCGGACTCGCAATTCAGGATCGTATTTGTATCGCGGCTCGTACAATTCATGCGATTCAAGATACGATTTCACGATTCGATTCACGTTTCTATACTAATTGCGATTCACTATATTGTTGCGAAGTGTTCTGTTCTCGAATCGAATCGTGCGATTTGTATCGCGATACGTACGAGTTTGACAACCA
>NMUG010008048.1:0-11810 GCA_002855965.1 Monotropa hypopitys | reverse complement strand
TTTGAAAACAATTTTCAAAAACAATTTTTTTAAACAGTTTTTTGAAGAAAAAAGTTTGGAAAACATTTTTGAAATATTTTTTTTGAAAATTAATCCCTTCATCTCTAATCCTACTCAATCTCACTCCTAATATTATTTAGTAACACTCATATAGATATTAATATTATGTCCAAACTAAAAATCTCAGATGCCTTTGCGGGAACCAAACAAGAAATAATAGGAGATTATAGATTTTTTATCCTATCCAAGACGCCTAATACCTGAATGCTTCATACTACATGTTTCCACTGTGACACACATGATGAATCTTGATCCTACAAGAAGGATGGAAGGGTTTTAGGTGGAGGAGATTGTGGTGAGTGATTGTAGGTCTCACATCGGTTGATGTATGTAAGTTGTATGTGCTATAAATAATGGATCATGAACATACCTTGCACAAAACATTTTAAAGCTGTGTGGGCATCAAAGCTCATTGGAACTTTCCAGTTAACCGTGCTCATCTTGAAGTAGTCCAAGGATAAGTGACTCTCGAGAAGTCCACCGGGACTTGGCGACCAAAGTGGACAATATTGTGCAGGGTGTGGGTGGGTGATTCATCCACTACTATCTAAATCAAAGAATAAAAAAGACAGGGGCGGATTCAATTAAAGACCAAACGGACATGTGACCCCTAGATTTTTCCCTCCACGTGTGACTCCCCACCCCCGAAGCAAACCCCCGACGAAAATAGAACAGATGAGAAAAGGGTTTGCTTGCTCTCGCTCTCATCGCCTTTTGCCCTCGTCGTCGCTCATCGCCTCTCTCGTCTCTTGCTCTCGTCGCCACTCATCTCCGAGATCCAATTGTTGTTTGTGTTGTGTATGATTTCTTATTTTTATTACTGATTTCTTGTTGTTTGTGTTGAATATTCTTCATTTTTATTACTGATTTCTTGGTTGGTGTTTTGATTATTTGTAGTGGAAGAGAGGATTGTGACTTCTGATAACTTGGAATCTAATTTGACAATCTCGTGATTTTGATGAGTTTTTTTTTTCAGTTTAATTCGTATTTGGAGAATTCGGTTGCAAACTCTGTCCCAAAGTTGAATGACTCTTTGGAGCATGGAACCAGGTTGCAAGGCTCCTAATTATGCTAGTTTGAGTTAATTTTTGGGAGCACCTGCTTGCAAGTCCTGACCCAAATTTGGAAGACCCTTTGGAGCAGGGCACCAGATTGCAGGACTCCTTGTTATGCTTTAGACACATTGTTAAAATATTTTGGAACCTCGTTGAGCTCTTAGAATTTTTTGCAAATTACAACAATGAGGTTGAAGGCGCTGCCTTGAAAAATGCACGTGAGAAAACTTTCTTGAGCTCTTAGAATACTGGAGAGCATATGATAGAGTGCCCCATAACTCATATTTTTTGATACGCCCCTCAAGGAAGGTATACTTTGGTTTTTCTAGTTACATTTATCTAATAGGAAACCAGTCTATGATCAAACAAGTCCACGCCAGGAAGAATAGTTAAGAAGGAATTCAGAGTAGTGGAACAAGAGAAGGTGTTGTATGTTTTGAACGCATAGACTAGTAGAACTACATTTTCCAGTAAATCTATTCCACACCCCTACCCTATATCTGCGAAATATTATTATAGGCATTATTCTAGGTGTATCTAAAATGTACACAAGAAAAACAGACAAGGAAACAATCACAGTGCAATGAAGCAACATCCACAATAATTGTACAAGAAATCCAACAGCCTGAAGCATTTGACAATGGTATACTTACAGCTTTCACGCCCATGAAACTCAAAATTGGTTTTGCCAGAAATATAAGGAATAAGGTCTGAAGGACGCCAAGGACAGCACCCAGAAGTAGTGCAGTAGACGCTGAAGCAATATGACGCTTCTCTTTTTTGAATTTGACCTTCGCACTGCTAATGGCAACAGTTGGAGACTTGCATGCAGTTGTTTTGAAATCTGAAAAGATACTTCAGATATGACTGATGAATGTCAAGAGATATATTCATTGCAAGATGTTTTAACATGCATAACCTATCATGTCGGATGTGCCAAGATCAAGATCCCTTGTCAGTACCTTCTTCTGGCATCGACACTTTTGTTTCACTGTTTGAGGGTGAACCTTTTTTTGAGTCCTCTTCTTCGGGAAGTTTACGGTTTATTCTTTGATTAGTGTCTTCCTCAGCAACAAAAGAAGTGGTTATACTAACGAGTGGAAATATAGTAACTTTCGAAGCTTGATTGAAGATAGCAATGGCAACTCCAACTGCAGCAAGTTGCACCGGACCTACAAGATAAACAAAAAGGAGCAGGATATTCATATCTCCGATTTTTTCCATTGAATGAATATTCATTTACATATTTTGATGCAAATTTGGGGCAAGAAATCTTATGCAGAAAATCATCTTAAGGGTCTAAGTGTAGTGATCTGGTGGTCACAGGGTTCAAGTCATGACAACAACCTCTCCACTAGAAGTGGTTAAGGCTGCATACATCAAACCCTTTCCTAGACCCCACAACAATGGAAAACTCCTGCACTGGGTAGCCTTGTTTTTTGTTCTTGTAGATTACAGAAGCTGGCTTGAAGAAAACTAATTCATGGGTAAATACGGACAAGTATAAAAAATGTATGTTTCTGTCTTCTATTTTAACATATACTGTTTTTTTTTGCTTCAAACTCAAAGGCAAACTATCACCAAAAGCTAGCACCCCACCCCCAAAATACACACACACACACACTAAAACATTTGATTATGCCTAGTTCTGTTGAAATGTAAGCGTAATTCTAAAATACATGCAGCCCATGTGAAACCATTGCAAAAAATGTCAACATTTGCCAAACTTTCAAAGATTTGAGGTCATTGATGATTTCACTAGAATTGTCCTAATTATCTAGATTTGTATGAGTTTGTTTTCAATAAAATTGAATTCTGTCTTGTGCGAGAAATCCTCTCCGCTTCCTCCAAGAAGTGGTATCAGAATTGGAAATTGATCCATAAAACCCATTTTCGAATATTCTATCGAAATTTGATTTTTCGTATGTGTTTGAATTTTTTTTATGACCATTGGGTTGTGTAGGTAAAATTTCCAGAAGTCCAAAACAAAAAAAAAACAATCGCCGGAGTCGATGCCACACACTCTCACGTGACACCTGAAGTTCGGAGACTGAAGTCCAGTCTCTGCTTGTTAAACACATGTCGACCAGAGGAAGAAGACGACACATGTGCATACACTGCAACATCCACATGGTGCACAGTTAGCAAAAGTGCACCCAGACAGCAGTCATGTCAGTGCCACGTAAGCAGCCAAATCATCGTCCATGACAACAAGGTGGGCCACCCATTTTTCGGGTCCACCCTTATGGGCTGACTAGGCCCAAGGACCATAAATGTGCGTTATAAAGTCTTGTATTGCCTCATTTGTAATTGTGGTGTGGTATGAGAGGTAGAGAGTGAGTTGAGCAGAGAGGCTCTCCCTTCGGGGCAGTGGCGGATCCAGGATTGGACATCGGGAGGGGCCGGGGACCGGGGGCGGGAGGCCGGGGAAGCATTTTTTTAATTATTACCCTAAAAAAATCCATAAAAAAAATTTTATATAAAAAAATCACTAATTTTTTTTTTAAAATTTGGGGGGTGCTTCGGGGAGAGCATGAGCTTCTCGGAGAGTCTTTCGAAGAGCCACCACAGTGAGTAGAGAGGTGAGGTCTGAGCGACATGGTTTGTGGTCCTCGGGGAGCCGATAGTGTTCCGGTGAGAGATTTTTTCATGTTTGTATATCATGAATATATAGACATGACTTTTCCTCGATTTCATAGTGAGTTGTCTGTGTTTGTCACCATGCGGTCCCAACAAGTGGTATCAGAGCTTAGGTTGAGGTCGAGGTCGCCGGGAATGTTGTTCAGAAGCTCATTGTTCGTGATCGGAAAAAACGAAGTTGCTCGGACAGAAGTTTTGCTCACATAGTCTTGTTCGTCTCGTCGAGACAATTCCAACAATATGTTCGCCGTCGAATTTCGTTGCCAGAATAGTCAGGAATTGCCAATCAAAGTTCACGTGCGGAAGCCGAGATGTTTTTTGCTTGGATTTGGACGAAGAGTGGTCTGATGATAGATCCGAGCACGGAGATGTGTTCATCACGTCGAAACGAATCTGGAGGTACAAACTCTTCATCATCGGAGATCAAATGTGGCGCGTGCTGTGGCGCGTCAGATCTACTCGCGCGCGTGAAGTGTACGCAAAGTTTATTCTAGAAACCGATGACATAAGCTACATGTTAGTTACACATCATGTCACATTCCATGTCATGAGCTTGGGTCCAGAAAGAGGTGTCATGTCAGTCGGTCAATGCTGACATGTCTGGTCAACGCTGATGTTAGCAACCACGTTAGTAGAATTCGCACGCAGAGGTCTGTTTCGTATTTTCGTGTTTTCAGGTTCGTTCGAAGTCCATTTTTCGCGTATGAGTATCCGATTTTGAGTATCTAGACGTTCCGGACACAACGGTGGTCTCCGTTTACTGTTTTGAGGCTCGAAAATATGCGTTGTTATTGTAGAGAGCCGATTTTAGATGTTTCGGAGGCGGTTTGGATTACGGGATACTTGGTCCTAGCTATTCGGATGGTTCCGGATCAAATGGTAGACTTGGATTTGGAGGATTCAGGTCGGATCTGCAGTCCTAGACACATCCAGTATGAGATGTTGAGTCGGAGGCAAGTCAAAATCAATCGCGATCGTAGCAAGCAAGGATACACTCGGGAGTCAGTGATATAGGCACTTGCTATAGCAGTAGATTGTGGATATCTGATGGTCGGTCGCGATCGGCAAGCAAGGATACACTCGGGAGTTAGTGACACATGCGCTTGATGGAGTGATAGATCGCAAGGGATCCGATGGGAGTCCAGGGATTGCTAGGAGAGTAGGGAATAGAACGAGGATGACCAGAGTGGCAGGAGGAGAACCGTGAGAGATGACGGAGAGTGGCAGGAGATGATAGAGAGTGGAAGGAGACGACAGAGAGTGACAGAGGTGACATGAAGAGGCGGATAGAGTTGGAGGACTACCCACCAGGTACGATAGACAGACTTGCAGAGATTGTAAGTTGATCAGGGCATTCTGAAGGGAGCGTGGACACCTTAGGAGTAGGTGTGATAGCTGAGAGCATTCCAGGTTTAGGGGTGTGAAGCTCAGGTTTTGATCGGTCACGGATTACTAGCTTGCAAGGATACATCCTTTCAAGTATTGCATTCTGATTTGGGAGTGTTGGTGTAGCTCGACTGGTCGATGACACATATGCTTGTTAGGAGCAGGGACGGACCCATGTAGAGGGGGAGGTGGCATATGCCACCCCCAATTTTTTTCAACAGCTATCAGATAAAAAAAATTCTCAAATTATTTAAAAATGCTATGTTTACACCCTCGTATATGTGAGTCTCGTATTAAAATTTTAATTTATTTATTAAATTTTAAATATTATTTTAATTGATTCTATAAAAAATTAGTGAATCAGATAGATTTAAGTATTTCCTCCAATCATTTAAAGTTTTACTCACAAATTAGGTATAAAACTTATGGATAAAACTTTAAACGGTAGAAGGAAATACTTAAATTTGTCCGATTACGTTATTTTTTGCAGAACCAATTAAAATAATATTTAAAATTTAATAAATAAATCATTTTTTTTGTGCGAGATCCGATGTGGACCCCAACCTACGAGAATGTAAGCAGAGTGTAGAGCTAAGAGTATAAGTGTGGAATCTATACAATAAATATTTGCACAAAGTGAATGAACATTACCTTAATTATCATTGATTGATAGAGTGTAGCTTCCACCAAAAAGTAATCTCATTCTACCAAAAATATATTGCATGAGCTTATTTCCATACTCTCAACCAATAAGAGTGGTGGTAATATTCATATGAGAATGAATAAAATTGCATTCTATTTTTCTATGTTCATTGCCCTCGTCTTTTTGAATTCTTTGTGTTTCGCTATCAAAAAAAATCCCAATGATCAATTACAGGAGTCAATTTCTATTTTTTCATAGAATGTCTGAAATTATTGTAAATGTGACACCCCGACTTTCATTCATGCAACAGCCACTGGCTAGGAGTGACAGGTCAGAGATGAACGGCAGTGATCGGGGGCAGTTTGGTTCTACCGGGAAGATCTATTATTTGGAAATGCAGACCATAGGAGTCTTGGCATCACAGATGGTTTTGGACACTCTAGGATAGGGGTGCTTTTTGTCGGCTGCTAGATTGACACTTGTCATGATTAGCTTGCAAGGATACATCCGGAGGTGATGACACAGGCGCTTTCTAAGCTGACAGTATAAGGACGACGATTGCAAAATTAGTTCACAAGGATACATCCAGGGGTGATAACACATGGGTTAGCTTGAGTGGAAAATCGTAGCTTGCAGATAAGTAAGTGGAGATTGATTAGGCTCGTGTCAGGTGATGTGTGAGATCATCTGATAATTCGAGCCTATGGTGCAGCAGAGGATAGATTGATTGTTCAGACATGACCCTATGTGTGATAGATTGATTGTAGCAGGACAATTCGGCGACTGCCTACTCAGGGTGGAGGAGGTGATTGTTGGGTACGTCCTTATGGGCTGATTGGGCCCAAGGCCCACAGATGTGCATTATATAGTCTTGTATTGCCTCATTTGTGATTGTGGTGTGGTGTGAGAGATATAGAATGAGCCGAGCGGAGAGGCTCTCCCTGGGAGCTCCTCATAGAGTCTCTCGGAGAGCCACCACAATGAATAGAGAGATGAGGTTTGAGCAACGGGCTGACAGTTTGTGGTCCTCGAGGAGCCTATAGTGCTCTGGTGAGAATTTTTTTCATGTTTGTATATTGTATATATATAAACATAGTTTTCCCTCGATTTCATGGTGTGAGTTGTCTGTGTATGTGACCCCGAGATCCCAACACGATTGCTACATGTCATTGCCACGCCAGCAATCCATGTGTACACATCAACATACTTGCCCAGTCAGTACTAATTCAACGCCCAATTAGCCGTCTGGTCAGCATATAACGCAATATTCTCCGCCTAACAGAATATTTCAAAGTTAACGGTATATTCCCTATCTTAACAGAATATTCTCCAAATCTAACGAAAATTCTTTGTTTTCAAAATTTTAGCCATTTTAACTCCGATTGTGACAAATCAATAGTGTTTTCTTAGTATTTCGGACATTCTAGATCCAATAGTGAGAAAAGATGATGTTTACCAATTACGAAAGATTGGCAAGTCCTCTATCGTCCTACCTCAATGACTGTAATTTACTTGAAGTAATCGAAGATAAGTCAAGGAGTGGCTTGCCTAGAAGAATCAGAGAAAAGTAAGAGGAGAAAGCACTCAGAGTTCTTAAGAAGGCGATACATTCACAGATATGGATGTATATTGGAGACTCGAGATTTCCATGTGATATTTGAAAGTTGCTCACAGTGGCGGATCCAGAAAAAAAATTTGGGTGTGGCACCACTAAAAATTTTTAGTTTCTTTCACTAAAAAATTTTTTTAGTTAATTTTTTTTCACACTTTTAACTAAAAATTTTTTTTCTCTCCAAAACTTGGGTGTGGCACCTGCCACACACACCCCACCATGTAGGTCCGCCCCTGGTTGTTGGAGAGTGTTATCTCCAAACATTAAGGCGAGATATTACCCATTGAGTATTGGATACACGATTTTGAAGATGATGAATTTATAGAGTAAGGCTATGGTTACAAGGATGCACCATCAGAGGACATGAACAAGGACAAGACAAAGTCGTTAATAACCCCAAAACATGATATTGAAGATGATCAGACTGAAACGAGCAATGAGCTAATCCTTGAAGAAAATCTTGGTGATGTTAATCCACCAAATGTTGGAGATGATGAAGTTACTGGTGTCGATGCTAATCCACCATAAGTAGAATATAAAGGAAAAGAATGAAAGACAAGGTTATAATCAAGAAAAAGATGATTATTTGAATAGCAAGAAACTTGTATTTGAAGATGACAAATAGCTGAATCACACAGTCAGATGTGAAGAAAAGAAGACAGTCGAAGAAAAAGACAAGAAGAGATTGTTGATGTCACTAGAAATCATGAAACAATGAAGATTCAAGTTTAAAGAGACATGCTGAAGCAGGATGAATGTACGAGTCTGAAGTGAAAGCTTGAAATAAAGATATCCGAAGAGAATTAGGATTTAAGGGATGTTGAAATATAAGCCTAATTCTAGAACACATGCATCCCATGTGTTTGTTGAAGATTTCAAACCATTGTCAAAAAAGTCAAAAGGTTGGCTAAACTTTCAAAGATTTGAGGTCATTGATGATCTCACTTTAATTGTCCTAATACCTAGATTTTCAGTATAAATTCGTATGAGTGTTTCTATTATAATGTGTGGGAGAGGTAGAGAAGCAAGAGAGATTGAGAGAGTATGGTTGTGATCTAAACCCCAAACATGGTCTAGTGATCTGTATGAGTTTTTGTAGTTCAATCAAATTGAATTCCGTCTTGTGTGAGAAATCATCTCTTCTCCCTCCAACAATTTCCTGAAAGGAGGTGCCTAATTGTGGAAAGAGAGGGTGCCTTAGATGAGTAGGCAACATCGTTTAAGATCAGCTAACAAATAAATTCTACAAACCAAAGGGTGCCACCCTCTAACTAAGGGGAAAGTACAAGATCCGTTGTGTCATAGATGTTTTTTTTTGTGTGCAATGTGAAGCTGCACAAAGAGTGCTTTATTGAAAAACTTGTAGAAAAACTGAAGATACCGAGCTCTAGGCCATCGGTAGTTGGCAGAGCAGGAAGACAAAACTGAAGATACCGAGCACTAGGTCATCGGTAGTCCCAATGCTTAGAGGAAGCAAGTACTGATAGTAGCAATGACAGAGTACTACGAGGGACACTCACTACCGATTGTGGTGGCCGGACCTATGCCTTGAGGGACCGGACTCGTTGTTAAGCGTCAGCCATTTCCTAAAAGCCCCGGGGATCCTCCGGCATTCCCGACCCGTCGGAACGACGGACCTTCGGCAGTAAGCAAATCAGCAAACCACCATGATCCTCCCGAATAAGATGGCCTCAGGGTTAACCATATGGCCAGCCACTTCTCTCCGGATACCATGCCGGTCGGCGAGAGCACCAACACTATCCTCCCGGCAAGGACCCAGCTCCCCGGTCCGACCGGCCCTTTAGCGGAGAGGCAACCCTCCGGCGATACCCCATTGCTCAGCAGTCCGCTTACGGGTCCCCGCCCGTACGATCGACCCGACCCACTAATGGCATCGGCCCACTAGGGAAGCCCGTGGCTCGCAGCCCATATACCATTCTTGAGCCCCAAGCCAATACTTCGCTATAAATACCTCCTAGGGGGTACTGTTCATGGGACCTGATCCCCGACAATTACCGTCCGGCCTCAACTAGCTTCTTTCTGTCTTTCCTTCCAGAAAAAGACTAACTTAAACATCGAAGGCCCCGTTGGTCACAACCGACCGGCGAGCACTAACCTTTGTTTTGCAGGAGCCAAGCAGGGGGTCCATCTTTTGTTTGCGTGAACCACACAAGCCTCCGGGCAACCGACGACCAAGGGAAGTGTCCGATAGAAATCAGCTACCACAATTGGCGTTCACGATGGGACGAGCTGACCCCTACCTTAGTGGAAACCAGATATCTGCCCCTCTTCTAAGATTTCCCCAATGGAGGACGTAAACGTCACACCGACAAACCAGGATCCCACTCTCCCCCTCGGTCCCCCTCCTCCGCAGCAGTAGCATGTCTCCCTAGGGCTCTTCGCCTCCCCCTCCGGACTCACGCCGGAGCTCGGGTCGGTCTATGCAGCGGCCATGGATCGGATGCTGAAGGAAAGGGACGCATAAATTGCACAGCTCCAAAACCAGGTGACCAGGATAGCCGGCGCTGCAGACTCGGCCTCACGATCCTCGGAGCAAGGGCGGCACCGGTGCCGTTCAAAGGAAGACTGAGAGCGCAAGGGGAAGGGAGTAGCCGAAGGGCAGGAGTGCCGAACAACTCAGCCTGAGAACGACGGGTGGCATCCCAAACGTCACGATTCCCCCTCCAGTGGACGATCCTTAGGGATATCATCCGTCCCACTGTACATATATGAAGGGGGGAATTCGTTGAGGTCCGCCTACGCGATCTCCATGACCTCCGGCCGGGACCAGAAGATGACAGCCGTCAAAAGGAGAGACACCACCACCAGGAGGAGAGGCACCGTCATCATTCTCCAGCTTCGGACGACGATAGAAGGGAGCATCAGCGCCATCGAAGGGACCACCATGCCGATCAGCCCTCTGGGCAGGCCCTTCAGGCCGTCGATGCTCGCCTGGAGCAACTCAGCCTTTCTCCCTTCTCCCGAACTATCGATTCGGCCACCCTTCCTCCTGGCTTCAGCCTGCCAAAGTTTGCAAGGTACGATCCGAAGACAGATGCCTACACCCACCTCATTTATTTCTGGCAGATCATGGCACTCTACTCCTCGAGCGACGCCGACCTATGCAAAGTCTTCCCCACGAGCCTTGGCACCCAAGGCTCGCTCTGGTTCAACAAGCTCTCCCCCTAGTCCATCCGGAGCTTCAGAGATCTGGAGACTTCCTCGCCCGCTTCGTTACCAGCGGCAAGCAAAGGAAAGAGGTGGATTCTCTGATCAGCCTCAGCAAACGACCGGACGAGACTCTCCGGCAATACGCCGACCGCTGCTAGGAGCTGTACAACGACATCCAAAACTGCGACCAGGGGATCGCCACATCCTCGTTCAAGATGGGCCTAGAGTTCGAGAGTCCCATGCTCCGGGAGCTCATGCTCCATCCTACGGAAAACATGGACAAGCTTATGCAGATGATCGACAAGTTTTGTCAGTTGGAGGACCTTTTGGCAGAGCGAGCCTCCGTACGACCCCCTCAGGCACGACCTGCCCCCGTCCAGCACAACTGGAGGCAGGTCAATATTGTGAAAACGGGAGAGAGAAAGGCGCCAAAACCAGAGGACTACGTGGCAGAAATAACAGTTTTCACGGAACCAATCTATATTGTCCTCCGACTGATCAGAGATGAGCCGTTCTACAGAAAGCCAGATCACAAGATCGGGGACAGACATCCCAACGTGAAGGCCTAGTGCACCTACCACCGGGAGAGAGGCCACTTCACAACGACTTGCCTCCCCTTCAAAGCCTATTTGGAGCATCTGGTCCGGCAAGGTCACCTTGACAAGTGGATCGATCGGCGCAGGACTCCGGCTGCCAGAACCAATGCCTCCCAAACACTTTAGGCCGAGGAAAATGTCCATGTCATCCCATGACCTGCCCATGATCCGGCGGTATACTGAATCATCGAACGGTTTCTCCTATCCTCAATCTTGTGAATTTTCAACTTTTATAAATGAAATGCGTTCGTATCTTTGTCATGTGCCTTTCATTTCCCTTCCCGGTCTAAAGACGGTGGCTCCGGCAGGCGCGAGCTTCGGCTTGGTTATAACCTCCCAACCACCCTATGGCTCTAGACAGTTCATCCATCCCTATGGCTCCGGCAGGCGCGAGCTTCGGCTTGGTTATAACCTGACCGTCCATCCCATGGCTCCGGCGGGCGCAAGCTTCGGCTTGGTTATAACCTGACCGTCCATCCTATGGCTCTGGATTGTCTATCCATCTCACAAGACTGACCGTATGGCTTGGACGGGTCGCTACAATAAAGACGGTGGCTCCGGCAGGCGCGAGCTTCGGCTTGGTTATAACCTACCGACCACCCTATGGCTCTAGACAGTTCATCCATCCCTATGGCTCCGGCAGGCGC
>NMUG010008047.1:0-11810 GCA_002855965.1 Monotropa hypopitys | reverse complement strand
GGCTCACATTGCTTTGGTTGCTTCCTTTGAACATTTTGATCACTTTAACCTATATTTGAAGCAACTTCCCAACAAATTAGGAAAAGTAAAATACAAGTGTAAATGACATTATTTAATGCAAGAGACTAGTAAAAAGGTACGGAAATGTGATAAACAAATACAATATTGCATAGCAATCAACAAACTTCCACCCTTATAAAAATTTCGTCCTCGAAATTAACATAAACAAAGATAGGCGACGGAGACAAGGCTCGCAACATCCTCACATCAATGATTTTAGATCAAGAATTGATGGTTTTGAAGGAGGGTATCAAGTCAAATATAAATCCAAGAAGACGAGTATACGAAGGAGATTCGAATTTAACATTCTCAATAATATTTCCCACAATTACGTTCCGGAATAAGAAGGGGCGCTACGATCCCAAAGCAATCAAAGGAAAAATGATGACCAACTTAATCTCAATCTCAAGCCACAACCAACAATATGAGGTATCCACAACAAGGAATACAGTAGGATGACATGCAAAGCCATCAGAAGACGCCAAACTGTGGAACAAGAACCCGTCGAGATAGATAAAACACCACGCTTCCGCTACTTTTCACAACATCCGGATACTCACAAAGCAAGAGTTCACAATAAGGAAGGCGGGAGGTCAATGATCTTGCCACAAGGGTACTACAAATAAATCCTTACAACTCAAACAATCCTGCACCAAAACTCCAAAATCTAGAATTCGAAAACCATCAACACATACGGATATAGTATAGACATGCCGACACGATACGGACATGTTGATATGATACAGACATGCCGATATGATATGGACACTCTGATACGAGACGAACATGCCAATATGAAATGGACACACTAACACGATATGGCGGGGATGAGTAAGGCACAACTACCTAGCTTGGAATTGAGAACCAGCTTACCACCAGGGACACAAACCATGAGAACAACACTCAAAGGATCAACTATTTAACCTAATAAATGGCACTAAGCCTCAAACCTCTGTCATAATCTTATATCGCTCATATATTCAAAGATAGATATATAAATAATTACATCATCTCCAAGACCAACTTTACACTAGACATTCCTCGACCAACAAACTCTAGATAAACACCAATCCTCACATAAAACTGACCCTGCACACACACCTAGTGCGGTACCAGAACGACTCCTAAAAATTTGTTTTGAGATGCACTATCTAGTCACCTTATCAGATCAATCCTTCCTAGTCATTGCTATACCACATGACACGAACTACACATACACACTCGGTCATGCCAAATATCAATATATCTAAGTCAGTGCAATCGACCCAAAAGAGACACACTCTCTACCCAAAACTCTCAATGCAGTTGCACAATATAAGTACAATTTCACCTCACTGACCAAGACAACAATACCATCACTCACCATCCCTCTAACAAACACCATCACTCACTCTCAGAAGCAAGACACAAATAGGAGGTACACACTCCCAAAAACAGAGGCACTCGAATATGCAAGGGATAAGAAGACGGAAGCGAAAGATAGTAACAAGACAGATTTGCAAAACGATATCGTGAGAAGAGAGAATGTCTGCAAGAGGATAATGCACATAAGCGAGAGTACGTGAGATGAGAACACGATTGAAGTATAGGGAAACTCTATAGGATCCTGCCATCTTCTTCCATGAAAAGAAAGAATGGCAACGGACAACTATTCCACATCAGCACTTGTTAGGAGTGGGTCAAGAGTTTAACTTACAGTTTCGCAACTTTGAGAAGGCAAGAACACAAAGAGGTAGGTAGCTCGCATCACACAAGATGAGTAACCCGCTATAAATCAACCAGATATCACGAGTTCTGGCATTTCCACAAACTATCAATATGGATACTATTGATACCCAAATTTTGACTCAGCCCTTCCAAATTCAGAAATCAGCAAAACGGTCTTTTCAGGGATCAACATGCACATCTGGGATGTTCGGACTTCTCGCGGACAACACTGACATCATCTAAAAATTTCAGAACATTGAGCCAGCATTGGTAAAGTGTTAAGGAACATTTACCCTTTTTCAGAAAGTAAAGCCGATGCACCAGTCAAGACAGATTTCTAACGGATGGCATTGAAACTGCATCCGAAAAGTAGAATTTTCAGGAACAAGCAGAATCCTGCATGAACAACCAAAATTCCGTTTTTGAATGGGATGATGAAGGTAAATTAGTTACCGAGAAGCTGGTACAAAAACTAAATCCGTACGATCCAGATCCGGGATTCAGTTGAAGATAAATGTCAATCCATTTGGTTTTCCCTACAGCTGTCCAGTAGCCCTAGAAATCAGTGAACGAATTTTTCACGGACCTCATCTTCAAAGTCTGACGTTCCTAGTAGAACAGATTTTCCAGAAGCTGAGCAGTCCAGAAGGTGCACCTATCGCTTCTCACTTTATCCACGACATCGGCCCCGATTGTCAAGATTTCTCAGGAACAAGCAGAATCCCCCACAAGCAACCGAATTTCCATTTCTGAATGGAAACTCGAAGACGTTCTAATTACAGAGATTCCAGCGTAAAAACTGAATCCGTCTGATCCAGAATCGGGATTTAGTTGAAGATAAACATCAATCCGTTCGGTTTTCCCTGCAGCTGTCTAGTAGCCCCATAAATTAGTGAATGAATTTTGCACGAACCTCATCTTCAAAGTCTGACGTTCCTAGCGAAATAGATTTTCTAGAAGCTGAGCAGCCCAGAAGGTGCACCTACCGCTTCTCACTTTATCCACGACATCAGCCCCGATTGTCAAGAATTTCTCGGGAACAAACAGAAACCCCCACAAGCAACCAAATTTCTGTTTCTAAATGGAAACTCGAAGACATTCTATTTACAGATAAGCTGGTGTAAAGACTGAATCCGTCGGATCCAGATCCGGGATTTAGTTGAGGATAAATTTTAATCTGTTCGGTTTTCCCTGCAGCTGTCCATCATTCCCGAAAATCAGTGAACGAATTTTGCACGGACCTTATCTTCAAAGTCTGACATTCCCTGTGGAACGGATTTTTCGGAAGTTGAGCAACCCAAGAGGTGCACCCATCGCTTCTCTCTTTCTTTAAAGCAACGGAGCCGAATTTCAGGGTTTTCTCGAGAAACGTCTGGTTCAAGCCCGGGACATTTTCTATATTCACGATCCAACTCAACGATCATGGATATCAAATTTAAATTGTCAAAGTCAGAGTTCATCAAGGGGTCGGTCTAGCGCAAACAGAAGCTTCGGACTAAGATTCAGAACTCCGGGATACTTTTTCAATTTTTAAGATATTTTGTTTATTTTCTAATTAATTTTCTGTTCAAGATAAGATCAAAACCACCCTAGGAAGCTTCCTAAATATCTTCCCCCACACGTAGCCCGCGAGCCACGTGATTTGACCAAAATACCTCAATGTCGCAACTATAGTTGCGACATTTATTTATTATAAATAGAAGCTCATCACAACAACAATCCAGACCTCGAAACTTCCAAGCACCATTATACATCCAAACACTTGACTACTCTTCAAACCAAAAACCTCCGGGTCCTAACCCTAAACCTTTTCATCCGCATTTTTGCGAAGTATCCAAACCTCTATCTATTTTCTTACGGTAAATATTGTTTTGTTTTTTATATTCTTCGGAGACTCTTGATAGTCTTCTAATTTATAGTTCGGCATTAGTCAGTCGGTCGCGTCCGATACTATGCCTTACTATATTTTAATGAAGCTATCGTTAGAAGTTGTCTCCCAGAATTGTACAGATACATCAATACAATTGGCCGTTATTTTTAATACTTGTCTTTTCCGCTTTCGAAAAAATATCTGTTAAAGAAATTGTTACTTTATGTCTTTATCCTCATTAGAATTCGACACATGCTTGGCTATGCCGGCTCCGCTGTCGCGTACGAGAAGAATATAAAAACATCTTTGGCCCAAAAATACAATTATTGCTTATATTTTTATTTCTATAGCCCGACCTTGTCGGTACGCTATATACTTGCCGTCTAGCTCGGAATATATCCAGCTCGGTTTATATTAATATGTATTCATGTCTAGCTCGGAATATATCCAGCTCGGTTTATATATATAATAACTTATGCCCCTGTCCATGCATATGTGTATATATATTCTATCTCTCTTTAGCGATTCATATTCGTTTTCCTTAAAACACTTTTAAAATAAAATTCATGTACCCATACTCTAGAGTGAAATCTTGCAATACCTACTAGACTCGGATTAAAGGAATGCCTTGTGACTCGGATCCGTCCGGAGCACTCGATATTCTATGGGATTTTTTACACTTAATGAAAATAACTCCCCTCCTCATTTTTCAAAATGCAGTCGAAGCTCTGTCCGACTGAAAAATATTCAAAACACTTTCCAAAATAAAAATCGAATTCCTTTATCCATACTCTAAAGTGAAAGCTTGCATTAGCTATCAAACTCGGATTAAAAGAATGTCTCAGGACTTGGATTCGTCCAGAGCGTTTGACATTCTGTAGAATTTCCATATTAAAAAATAAGCAAACATTTTATAAAAATTCTTTTGCGGTCGAAGCTCTGTCCGACCCGAAAGCATAAAAATCATTTTTGCAGTCGAAGCTCTGTCCGACCCAAGGAAGCAGAAAATTCGCTTTTCATAGTCGAAGTTCTGTCCGACTGAAAAATATAATAAATACTTTAAAAGCCAAAAACCAAGTTCCTCGATCCGTACTCTGGAGTGAAAGCTTGTAGTAGCTATCAGACTCGGATTAAAAGAATGCTTTATGACCCGGGTCATGCCAGATCATTTAATATTCTTTGGAACTTCCTAAACAAAATAAATAAATATATAAAACAAATAAAATATTTCGAAACTGGTCGAAGTTCTGCCCGATCGTAAAATACAAAATCACTTTCTAAACTCAGCTGGAATTCTGTCCGGCTGCAGAAAATCATTTTTCAGCCGAAGGTTCTGTCCGGCTCAAATTTATTTCCAAAACACAGTCAAAGTTCTGCCCGACTGTTGTAAATAAAATTAAATTAACAAAACAAAATTGTTTTCTCAAACGCAGTCGGAATTCTATCCGATCGTAGAAACACATTTTTCGCCGAAGTTCCGTCCGGCTTAAAAATAATTCTTTCTTATAAAAAACTGGACTGAAAGGTTGCCCGTAATTCTTTCAGAAACCAAATCGGGCCGAAATCTGTCCGTCAACAACTATTATCCATAAGTCATTTAAATTCAATTCATTTCATTCATGTCAGTAATAATTATTCATTTTTCTAGACGAGAAAATAATTAATTTCGGATTACGAAAAGATTTTCTTTTGAAAATGAAAGTACCGAAAGGGCGAGTGGGGTGGCTAACACCTTCCCCATTCGTAATTTAATCCCCGAACTTCGAATTTCTGGTTTGCAGACACCTTTCCCAAAATCAAATTAAACATTTCCAAATCAAATTAAACATTCTTTTCAAATAAAATACCGGCTACTTGGCACACCACGACTCAATGCCGAATGGCGACTCTGAAAATTCTAAATCGGCACACTCAGGTGGTAACCCATTTTTAAAACAAACCCTCTAAATGGTAAATAATCCCAACAGCGCGGATTCTTCTGTCCCGGAAAACGACTCCTCCCGCGAGGGGAGACGAGGGAAGGATGGAAAAATTTCCCGGCACGACAGCTGGCGACTCTGCTAGGGACTTCGAGGATTTCGGCTTGCAAAATCTTTTTCAAAAATAAATCTTTTCCGGAATTTCGAAATCAATCAATTCTCGGCTTATTATTACTGATCTGCATTGTGTTTATTTCTTTTCAAGAAGATTACAGGGCGAGTTGCTAAATAAACAGGTTCTGCGTGCAAAAAATTACCATGTTGAAACTATTTATTGCTTATATCTTGCTTATTGATATAAACTGCAAAAAGGATTTCCCCTCATTTTTCAAAAAAAAAAAACTTACTTACACTGCATATGTATGTTTTCCATTCATCATTTGCATCATTACCTATTTTGGGTGGAAGTCATAACTGCCCAAAATCGATGCTATCCTATCAACCTATCGAGGGCCCGACAGTAAGCCGTGTGACACTAAAAAGTCCGTTGTAGAAATGAGGCACCCCAACCAAATCACTGACTCTACGATGGTACCCTCACGGGACCGGAGGTCTGAAGAGTTGGGAGCTATTAAACCTTATCAGCCAACATAGCTTCATACAGCATATAGATTGCCAAGAAAAAAGTCAGCCAAAACCCTATTTACTATTTTAGGGCAAACATTTACATTCTGAGTGGAATCCTTATATTCATGTCTGTTAAATATCCAAAATTTTCAAAAAAAAGCATTAGCGTCTTTAGGAATATTGGTCGAGATTAGACTATGGACTTGTCATTTTTCAAAAATCTCCCTATAAATTTACAAATTCGTGATCATCCTCCAGACTATATGTCGGAGGTGCATCCTGATTTTTAAATTTAAAAGGAAGTCCATACGTCTCCAATTATCCTAAAGACTTTCTCTTACGCAATTATCTGCTAAATTATCAGAAACTGTCAGCGTCTTTAGGAGATATCGGTCAACAATAGGTTACGGACTTGTCATTTCAAAATCTCCTGAGAATTTACAATCCAATGCCATCCTCCAGACTCCATATCCGAGGCATGTCTTAATTTATAAATCCCAAAGGAAGTCCATACATTTCCGATATCCTCAAAGACACTCTCATTATATAATGACTCGAGCTTGGTGTCACCGTACAGGTACCGACATAGCCCACTCGGATCTCTCATATAGCAGGATCACCAGATCTTCTGCCAAAACGATGGCCAGAAGACAATATTGCCCTCACTGTAGCAACGAGCTTGAATTTGCCTTTGGGGTCGAGTCTGAGTGTAACGACCTAGAATTTTAAATATTTTTTAATGAAAATGTATATTTTTATATAGTCAATGAAGTCCGGGGCTCGATAGATGATTCTCTGGTGGTTTAAGAGTAGTGAGAACCCCCGGTGTTGGGTTGGCATTGTTTCGAGTCATCCTGGCAATGTACCGAGGACTTCCCAGCCCATTATGTCCAAGAAATATTTTCTGAATCTAAATATATTCTTCATCAATGTTGTAGATAATTCAATGGTGAATTCAAAGCAACTTGAATCACGTTAATCAGAGTTCGGACAAATAAGTTACGGCCAAAATACTCCCAGTCAACATTGAGTTTCACACATCAGAACTTCATATCGAAATAGGGTCCCTTCCTCCCTCCATTATATTGAAATATGGTGCGGGCTGCCTCCTTTGGAAGCCATATTTCGATATGTAACACCCCTTTGCTCCCTTTCACTTCGATATGAAAGTTCCCGTGCCCAAATTTCCTTCACACATATTTCGATATGTGCTTCCTATTGCATTTCGAAATGCATGTTCGGGGAAGAGTTTGGGGGAACGTTTTAAGGGAATTTTAGTCTTTCCCATAGGCGTATATATACTCGATTTTTATGTAAGGAAGGGTACAGAACATAATTTTGACATCTCACACTCTCTATCTAACCCTAAAATCGAATTCTCTCCCCCTCTCTCTAAAAATCTCTCCCTCTCTCTACATTTTGAAGATCATCCAAGTCTCGGATGAAGTTTTTGTAAGAACAAACCTTGTTCCTTGCGTCGAGGGCTATCCGGGAACCTAGGTGGTGAAGCCATCCTATCAAGTTCGGGTTCAAGACATTTTTGAAGCTTCATTGGAGGTTTTCCTCCTTCACAAATGTTGGAGAGCTTGAAGAGACCTACGCAATGACGGGCTCGGATCATGGCAGTGTTGAGGACGTTTTCGGCGACCTCGGAACTCCGGCAAATCTCCGGTAGGTGGATTCTTGATCATTATCAAGCGTGTGTGCGTGTGTGTAATTAGTTTCCATACTTGTGCCTTAATTAGTATCGATTTTTCCGCTTGTATCATCATTGCATCTTATAAGAATTACCTTGGTAGAATTACGCAAATTTGGATCGATAGGCATCAAATTTTCGAGTAATAATGTTGGGTATATCGATTAGTGATTTAATGATTAGTTGGTTACCCTAAACTCTTAGACGTCACATGCTCGATAAAATGACCTAGTAAATTGTAAAAGAGTATTTGGGAGAATTATGGCCGTTGAATAAGCCGTGAGATTTGGGTTGAGTCGCGAGGGGTTGAGTGTTACAAGGTTATGATTGTGGATCCTTTGAGGTAGACCCTAAACGAATTGCTTTGGCCTCACTTGATCGTGTTGGCCTCCCTCGGAGTTACCAAGGTTAGAGGCATAAACTCCCCCATAGATACTATTTTGAAATGTATACAACTACGCGAATAACAATGATTGTGGGAAACGTTGGAGCCTTACTTGGCATGGTCAAAGTGTGAGACATGTCCATTCATTTATATACGTGTACAACACATACCGTGTTGATTGGTGAAATCAAATGACTTATTCGGATACGATTCGGACATCTTGGGATTGCCTCCCTTGACGAGGTCACGGTCGAGCTTGTAAATTGTATTTTACGACACAAGTACGAACATGAAATATGCTTTTTAACGGTCAATGGGTTGGTTGGGTATCATATGAAACTTGTGCTTTGAAATGTCGGGAACTTGACAATTTTTATAAATTTTACCACCCTTGACACGATGTGATGAAAATACGATTGGTTACTTGGATACTTGGTTACTAAAGAAAGGCCGTGGCTAGCCCCCATTGGCATACTCATTAAACGATGAGGAAGGTTATTTGTTTTGCCTCGGGTGGCCCCTGTTGGCTTTCCCGTTTATATGACGGTGACGGTTACTAGAAAGGCTGTGGGTCGCACCCATTGGCATACTCGTTAAATGATCAGGAAATCGGTCTAAGAAAGGCCTTGGCTAGCCCCCATTGGCATACTCATTAAATGATGAGGAATGGTTACTTGATAAGCCTTGGGTGGCTCCCATTGGCATGCTCATTACATGATAATGCTTTGTTACTAGAAAGGCCTTGGGTAGCTCTTTTTGGCATACTCATTAAATGATGAGGAATTGTTACTTAAAGGCCTTAGGTAGCTCCCATTGGCATACCCCTTTGAATGATGAAGATTGTTGCGACCTCACGAGATAGCGCTATCATACGATTGACATACTACTGGCACACTCGATTATAATAAAAAGGGGAAACGAAGAACATGAGCCTACAAAAATTTAAAGGGAAAATGTTATGATGAGAATCCCTTAGTCGTGGCACTTTGTACGAATAAAATGTAAATGAAAGATATCACATTACGACTTGCTTGAGAGGTTGAGAAAATACTATTCGGATTAGACTCTTTGTCTAGGGGTCTTGTAGTGACAGAGTGAGATGGAGTGCCTTGACTAAAACTTCCCATTCGATACCTTACTCTTTTGTGGACACTTGCCCAGTAGTCCCTGGAGCGCTTTATCTATTGGGTTGGCTACTTTTTTTTAGTTGAGGACAGACTATGATAGATTGAGAGTGAGTTGAGTTAGTCGTGTAGACTGGTTACTTTTACCTCTCTTGTACTTGAGGAGACTTGGTAGACGGATCTGTAGATGGTCACCCCTTTTTCTGCTTGGGTTGCTCTTTACTTCCTTTCTCTCTCTCTCTCTCTCCTTATAGTTTTACTTGTGCTATCACTACTACTGTTGTTGTTGCCACTACTACTACTTTCCTTTATAGCTTTACTACTTGTGCTGTCCCCTCCTAGGCATGCACCGCCTGTGCATGTTTGGTAGTGGTCAGGATTCTATCTACTGAGCCGTGGTATGCTCAGACCTTTGTGGTCCCCCCTACAGGTAGTTACAGGGACTTGTGGATCTTGTTGAGCTTGGAGCTTCGTCAGCTTTCGGGTTTTCAGAGATTATTGAAGTAGGTTTCTTTTAGTACTTGTTGACTCCCGAGGGTGGGATGTACCCTCACTCTCCTTTCTGTTCAGTACAGTTGTAGCCGTTTGGAATTTGTCTTAGCTTCCGCCTTTCTATTTATATTGTATCATTTGTATCTGAAAATGTAATGAGAACAGAATGGAATGCGTAGATACTACAAGTAATGTTCACCCTGCTTTTATTTAAATTGTTTTAAAAAAATGGTTTGAAAATCCAGGGCGTGACACCGAGGCACTCCAAAGAGAGATTCAAGAGCTTAAGATTACCAACCAAGCTCTACTCAGCCAGCTCATTCAATCACAAGCTCCCCCATCACAATCGTCTCCCGGGAGCAAGGAAGTTTTTCCACTACCAAACACTGGGGTAGTCCCCTCATCTTCAAACCCATTCTCTTTCCAACAAGGGTATCCAAATCACCCTTAACAACAACCGGCCTTCTATCCACCCCAAAACATATACCAAAGCCAAACCTTCCAGAGTCCAGAACCTCAGAGCCTGCTCCTGAGAAATTCATGGAAAAATAACAAAATTTTTACTCTATTGGCAACCCCAATGATAGAGGTTTTTCAATTTCTAATCTCATCGGGGCAGTTGAACCTCGTTCCTTCATGGTCTTTACCTAAACCACTTCCCCCATAGTTTCGGACTGATCTACAACGCGCCTTTCATTCAAACCAGACTGGCCATGACATTGAAACTTGTAGAAGTTTAAAACACAAGGTGCAAGACCTTCTCGACTCTGGGGCAATAAATTTGGAGGACACTAAACTACCTCCCAATGTCACCACTGATCCACTCCCGAACCATTAGGGACTGAAAGAATACCTAAGGAATCTCCGCTCATCCAGGGGAGAAAATTCAATACCCGATCCACAAGGCCCGCACCTCTTGGTAAATTACGACAGGTCAGCATCGTGTTTATTTTATGTTTCGTTTTCTGTTACGGAATGTTAATAAATCTCATGCTTGTATAATATATGTTCTTCTATCTTGTTACATCTTTATGTCAAGAAAAGTTTCATATATTTTGTTCATTTATCTTCTCTGCTAAGATAACATGAAAATAACAAATCAAAATTTTTCAAAAAAACACGACCGAACATTCATCCTTTCATATTGGAAATGGTCGAACAAACTTTAGCACTTCGAGAGTAAGACTTCAAGAACAAATCGGATTAGGATCTGATCAGAAGTCGACAAATAGTGCGAAAATATTCATTAGAAAATCAGAAGGCTCTGAGCCCAAATTCTATAGAGATCCGTTTCGCATTTAGCAGCTACCAATTTACATTAGTCATCATTGACTACTTCAATCAAAAGTCAGAATTCGACCATCTACCGTTTATAGATGAATGGATTGGAAGAAGCAGCGAACAAAAACATCAGGCGGATCATTTGTAAAATGACAAATACATACCAGGACTGGCATGAGAAATTTCCATTTATGCTCATGACCTATCAGACATCTACAAAAACTTCTACTTGGGCAATGTCGTATTCCCTAGTCTCTGACTATAAAGCCTGTAATACTCCGCAAATTTTAGTTTTCAATTCAACCGTTGTCGTATTGCTTGGGAGTCTCTTTGGAACCTTTTGGACTCTTTTGGGCCGAGTTTGGGCTTGTCCGGATTGGCCTTGGAACCAATCTGCAATTTTATTTCGGTTCAGGTGTAGTTGCACCGGTGCAGGTTGGGGTTGCACCGGTGCAGGTATGGTCCAGAGTGCACTGCTTTTCTTTCAAAGCAGTTGCACCGGTGCAGGTTTTGGATGCACCGGTGCAGAGTGATTCCCGTAGCTTCTGTTCTGGTTTGCACCGGTGCAGGAGGGGTTGCACCGGTGCAGGGATGGTTTGCATCAATGTAGGTGGAGGCTGCACCGGTGCACATGAGTTCTGTTGCTGTC
>NMUG010008046.1:0-11811 GCA_002855965.1 Monotropa hypopitys | reverse complement strand
TTCTTTAATCTGCATTTATATCAAGATTATCGCATTATTTTTTTTATCAGAAGACATTGTTCAAATTTCTAGTGTAATAAAAACTTTATAGTTATAAAAAAATTCGAAAATTTAACCAAAATTTTGAAAATTTTCCAAAAATTCCGAAAATTTTCAAAAATTTTGAATTTTCAAAAATTCCGAATAAAAATAGTTCCGAAATTGGAACAAAAAAATTAGTTCCGAAAAAATATTCCAAATTTCGAAATGAGTTTTTCGTTCCGTTCCGTCCGATGTGCATCCCCACTCAGAATGCTTTGGCCTTGACATGGTTGTTCAATTCCATGACACCTGCTATTGAGGACATCTTTTTATTTCTCGATACTCCAAAGCAGGTTTGGGATGCTGTAGCTAAGACTTATTCCCAGAAAGGGAATGATGCCCAAGTCTTTCAATTGAGGAAGAAACTTAAGGATGTGAGGCAAAACAATCGACCACTTGCTGAATATTATGCAGAGATAAAGGGGCTTTGGCATGCACTTCACTTCTATCAAGGCTATCGCCTTGTTTGTGCTACTGATATTGCTGCTTTCCAACAAATGGTTGAGAAAGGTCGTGTTTATGATTTTATAGATGGACTTGATGTATATGATCAACTTCGTGGGCATGCATTGAGCCGCATTCCTTTTTCCTCTATAGGAGAGGCTTATGCTAGCATTCAGCAAGAGGAGACTCGCCGGAATACTATGTATGACTCAGTGATATCACCCACTCCGGATTGATCAGCATTGGCCTCCATTCCTACTCCTCGGGATGGTAAGACTATTCAGGGTCAATCAAGGAACAAAAATGGTCATATTATTCGTGAGCCACTCCAATGTGATCATTGTGACAAACCTAGCCATACTAAGGAATGCTGCTATAAGTTACATGGTCCTCCTCAATGGGGACGAAGAAGTGGTCGAGGTGGTGGAGGTGGTGGCTCTGTGCGTTCTCATGCACATGCTTTTGAGTATGTTGTTGACTCTGTATCTAATACTAGTGGTGGTTTCTCTCCAAAAGAGACGCAACCTCTCAGGCAGCTAGTGTCTGATCAAAGCACTTCATCTTCCACAACCTCTTCTTCCACTACTTCCTCTCACTTTGCCAACACAGGTATACAAGCTAATGTTTCTACAGCTTCTTCCATCTCTTGAATAATTGTCATGACCCTGACCTATTCCCTAAGTCCTCGTGATAGACGCCAGGTGATTTGAATAACCACCTCAGGCATTTCTTAACTTAATTACTGATTATTTCTTAAATAGGGGAATGCATAAAACAGCGGAAGAAAATAAACCCTTTCTTATTAATTCTTACATTATCCACAACTCCTTCTTACAACATTACACAATATTTACAACCAAGGTCCACATTCTTACTTATTTTCATTTTCTATACAAACATTGTCTTATGGCTGAAAACTAAATAAAGACAAACTAAACTGACTACTTACATTAACTGAAGGTTGTTGCTAATTACTGGAACTGATAGGGCTCTTCTTCGTTACCTGTAAAATATAAATTTCCATAAACTGAAAGCTCGTATGAATGACTGTAAATAGACACAAAGGTTTTATGCCATGGAATAGAAACACTGCTTAATTAAAACATTCCTTATTCTTGCCAAACTATTACTTTGCAAATCATAATAATTTTCCATCTTTCTTAACCCTTTATTCTTACCAAATTACCACGGAATTCATATTGGCCTTCTTTACCTTTTCTTTTCTTATTCTTACAATTCTCACTTATATTCTTACATAATACCCAAATGAAATTCCATAATTCTTTCTTACAAACATTAATCTGGCAAATCGTTACCATTTATTATTCTTACAAATCATACGACATCTAAATACAATTCCCGGGCGTCTCTGGTGATTTAAGCTAGACGTCTGATGCTTAATCCGAATCATCCAGATAGTACGCTATCAATTATATTCCCCTTAGCTAAAAGGGGTCTTCTTTCTTACATCCCTCAGATATCCGTTAAATATCCTCGGGTTTCTTACTTATCTTCAGATGTTATCCTCGGGTTTCTTACACGCCCCTGAGATCACCCCTTGGGACTTAGGGACTGTCTCTGTGATGGCTTGTACTACATTTACAGATATGTTTCATATCCATGGAATATTTAAAACACTTTAATAAAATTACTTGCAGTTCAGGGAAAACGGGCATTTACATAAAACATACCTGAAAATCCTTTAAATCTAATTATTGTCACTCACCTGGTCCGAATGCCTTGGTAGAGGGTCCTGAAAATTAAATAGCGATAATATAATTATTAATCGAAATTTCTTAAATAATTACCTAACTCGCTTATTCATTTATTTCTTCTTATCCCAGTTTTATTTTAACTCTTTTACCTTGGGATTATGCTTAATTAGACTTTTCTTACATTTTCTTACATTTTCTTACATTTTTCTCGGTCCGGAGTGACTTAAAATGGCTTTTGCTTAAACCGGTAGGGGGACCGGTACCCCACCGGTATGCCGCCCGGTATACCGGTTATGCAAAAAATCCAACAATAGGTTTTGCTCCAAATTATACAGACCGGTACAGGAACCGGCATGCCGCCCGGTATACCGATTGGTATACCGGTTTGGGCCAAAATTGAATAGCAGTTTCTTACTCCAAAATTGCATGAACCGGTAGGGAAACTGGTGAGCCGGCCGGTATACCATCCGGTAAACCGGTCTTTAAACTGGTCGCAAGAACAGCCCGACAATGAGTTCGGCTGCTCGGTTTTCTTATTCCAAATCTGCGATTTTGAGCTCCAACCCTGTTTCTTTCTTAAAACAATGGTTCCTAATGATAATTATACCTTAGAATCTATGTTTTAACGTATAAAAACGAATCAAAACGGCATTAAATCCGCTTGATTCAAATTTAAGAAAATTTAATAAAAAACCCGATTAAACGCGTTTGATTTCATTTAATTCGATACCACAAGTTACAATAGATTACTAACCTCGTCGAGAACGTCTTACGAAGATTTAGCGGAGTCCAATCGACCGGTTGTTCATCGTCGATTCTCTCTCTCTCTCCCTCTTTCTCTCTATCTTTTACTTATTTTCTTTTGATTTTTATCTCTAATTTTATGTTTTTATTATGTTTATATTAGGATAAGTTTAAAGAACTATAAACTAGATTGAATTCATCTTTTGGTTACGCCGGTATACCGGTCTTCAAACTGGTCGCAAGAACAGCCCGACAGTGAGTTCGGCTGCTTGGTTTTCTTATTCCAAATCTGCGATTTTGAGCTCCAAACCTGTTTCTTTCTTAAAATAATGGTTCCTAATGATAATTATACCTTAGAATCTACGTTTTAACATATAAAAACGAATCAAAGCGGCTATAAATCTGCTTGATTCAAATTTAAGAAAATTTAATAAAAACCCCAATTAAACGCGTTTGATTTCGTTTAATTCAATACTGCAAGTGGCAATAGATTACTAACCTCGTCGGGAAAGGCTTACGAAGACTTAGCAGAGTCTGATCGGTCGGTTGTTCTTCGTCGATTCTCTCTCTCTCTCTCCTTTCTCTCCCTCTCTCTTTTTCTTTTTTTCCTTTTGATTTTTATCTTTAATTTTATGTTTTTATTATGTTTATATTAGGACAAGTTTAAAAAACTATAAACTAAATTGAATTCGGTATTTGGTTATGCTATGGTACGGCAGTGTGCATCGTAGTTATAGTATTCCTTAAATCGATTATTCGTATTATCTTATAATTCTTTTATTCGTTCTTTTATTTCTAAAATATTACCGAGCTCCCATAAATTTCCAAATCTTGGCAATAATTATTATTGAATTTTCTATCCTTTTTAAAAATTATTAAAACTAATATTTCCTCATTAAGCTCACTAATTAATTTTATTAGCTTTAATTATAATTATTTTTATTACGAAAATTTCAGGTATTACAATAATAGATTTTGCTGACACTGATCACATGACAGGTTCTTCCTCTTTGCCTGACTCTTATTGTACTTATTATCGTAAGGACAAGGTTCGTGCAGTTGATGGAACCATCTCTGCTATTTCAGGGAAAGGTTCCATCCGCCACTCTCTTACTTTGTCTCTCTCTTCAGTCCTTCAGGTTCCAAGTTTTACTACTAATCTTATCTCTGTTAGCAGTCTTACTCACTCTCTAAATTGCTCTGTGACATTTTTTACCACTTATTGTGTCGTTCAGGAATTGGGAATGGGAAAGGTGATTGGTACAGGTAGAGCCCAAGGTGGCCTATATTTTTTGGAGTCCGTATCCCGTCCATCTTCTACACCATCACCATTGGGTCATGCTCTTAAAGCCAATACGAGTTCAACTCTCTCTTTGTTGCATCAATAGCATCGTCATCTCGGTCATCCTTCCTTTTGGGATTTTAGAGAAGTTTTTTTCCTACTTTAACTAAATATTGTTCTAGAAGTAGGTTCTTTTGTAAAGCGTGTGAACTTGCGAAACATAAACGCTCATCTTATGTTCCTGTTAATTAACTAAGTGCTTCTCCTTTTATAATAGTTCACACAGATGTTTGGGGTCCTTCCCCTATTACCTCTATTTCTGGATATCGATATTTTGTCACCTTCATTCATTGTCATACTCGCATAACTTGGGTGTATTTACTTTGAGCAAAAAATGAGATTTTTTCATGTTTTCAGTCATTTCATAAAATGGTGTGCACACAATTTGACACTAGCATCAAGATACTTCGTTGTGACAATGAGACTGAATACATTGATGGTTCTTTCAAATCATATCTTGATGGAAATTGCATTCTTTTTCAAACCACTTGTGTAGGTACAACTCAACAAAATAGAGTTGCAGAACGTAAGAACAGTCACCTTGCTGAGGTGGCTCGCTCCCTATTGTTTATCATGAATGTTCCTAACATTTTTTGGGAGGAGGCCATCCTTACGGCCTCTTATCTCATCAATCACATGTCATCAAGTGTTCTTCAATTCCGGACTCCATTGAACTTTGTTCCTGGTAACTTTCAGGTCTCTACACTCCCCCCCCCCAAGTTTTTGGTTGTGTGTGCTATGTTCATGCACCTAAACAACCCGGTGGGAAGTTAAATCCCAAAGCTCGTAAATGTATTTTTCTTGGCATCTCACCTCCTCAAAAGAGTTATCATTGCTATGATCCTCACTCTCGCAAAAAGTTTGTTTTTATGGATGTCACCTTTTGGGAACACCAGTCTTTTTACCCTCTTTCGTCTCCATCTTTTCAGGGGGAGACTTTTGGAGGGGAAGAGATGTTGACATCTTGTAACCCCGACTCGTGGTTTTTCTCCCCTAATTATGGCGAGGAGGAGAGAGTTTCTCCTAGTTCTACTGAGGGGGAGAAAGAAATCCCTCTTTGTGTGTTGAACAATCATAAGGGGGAGAGAGAGGAACTTATAATTGACGAGAGAGCAGTGCGGATGCGAGGGGGAGATGGGACATGCCAGACTTAATAACTTTTGCTCGTAAGAAAAAGGGACAACCTGGTGCAATGCCACGGTAAAAATCATCACCACCTGCCTCAGTTTCTGACTCTCCAGCTGAATCTTCTGGTAATGTTTTTCCTCCTCCTTTTGACGACCTTGATATTCCTATTGCTCTTAGAAAAGAAGTTCGAGCATGTACACAACATCCCATTTCACAATTTGTTTCATATTATCGTCTATCTCCCTCGTATTCTTCCTTTTTGTCTTCTCTCTCTTATACACCTACACCAGAGGGTTGGAAAGAAGCTTTTGTTATACCTAAGTGGAAAGTAGATATGGTGGAGGGGATGAAGTCTTTGAAAAAGAATGGCATCTGGGAGTTAGTGTCTCTTCCTAAGGAGAAGAATGCAGTGGGATGTAAATAGGTGTTCACGGTAAAACATAAAGCAGATGGTACCGTTGAAAGATACAAAGGCAGGCTTGTTGCTACGGGCTATACTCAAACATGTGGCATTGATTATGAAGAAACTTTTGCTCCAGTGGACAAGATGAACTCTCTTCGGACTTTGTTATCATGTGTCGCTATCCTGAATTGGCCACTTCAACAGTTTGATGTCAAGAATGCATTTCTTCATGGTGATTTGGAGGAAGAGGTGCATATGGAGATACCGCCTGATTTTTCCTCGTTTGCCACTGAGGGAAAGGTGTGTAGGATGAAGAAGGCTCTTTATGGTCTGAAGCAGTCACCTAGAGCGTGGTTTGATAGGTTTCTTAAAGCTATGTTGAGTTTTAGGTACACGCAAAGTAATGTTGATCATACTATGTTCATCAACATAAATGGTGGTAAGATTGCTATTCTCATTGTGTATGTGGATGACATAATTATAACAGATGATACTAGTGATATTGATAGCCTGAAAGCTCTCCTTGCTCAAGAATTTGAGATTAAGGAGTTGGGATCAATGCAGTACTTTCTTGGAATGGAGGTGGCTAGATCCGAGGAAGAGATTTTTATTTCTCAAAGAACATACATCCTTGATCTTTTGGAGGAAACAAGGATGCTGGGATGTAAGCGTGCTAACACTCTCGTTGAGGCCAATCATCATCTTGGTAGTGTGGGGGAATCTAGAGACAAGGAAAGATATCAGAGGCTTGTGGATCGTCTGATATACTTATCTCACACTCGACCAGACATTTCTTATGTTGTTGGAGTTGTTAGTCAATTTATGCATGACCCTCGTACCTCTCATCTTGATATTGTTTATCGCATTTTGAGATACCTTAAATCTGCCCCAGGTAAATGTATTTTGTTCTCCAACCACGGTCACATAAGGTTGGAATCTTTCACCAATGCAGACTGGGCAGGTTCAATTGATGATCGACGATCTACCTCGGGCTATTGCACCTTCCTTGGAGGAAATCTGATTAATTGGAGAAGTAAGAAGCAGTCAGTGATAGCAAGATCAAGTGCAAAGGCCGAATACAAGACAATGGCACATGGTATTTGTGAGGTTTTATGGATTCACACCTTTTTACATGAGTTGGGAATTCTTGATAGGGGTCCTATGAAGCTCTATTGTGATAACAAGACTGCTATCAATATTGCTCATAATCCTGTTCAGCATGATCAAACAAAGCATATCGAAATTGATCGACACTTCATCAAAGAGAAGCTGAACAATGGTTCAATATGCATGCCTTTAATGAGATCCGAGGATCACGTAGCCGATGTATTTACCAAAGGTCTTGGTAGTAGAATGGTTCACATTATTTTGTTCAAGTTGGGCATGATTGATATCTATGCACCAACTTGAGGGGAAGTGTTTAAGTTATGTTAGGTAGGATCTTATTAGATAGATACTTTTGTACATAAGGGTATTTTCGTCTTGTAAAGTATATGAAGTATATACTCTGATTCAATCAATGAAAACCCTAAGAGGGATAATATTTTTACACATGTTTCTCTCTCTAGAATATGACAACTACAGTACAAGAGGTTTGGCAATACTTGGCATAATTATTTCAAGAGTCAAACGTTGTCAAGCAGTATGAATTGGATGTTGCTATTATGGCTACCCAACAACAGAACAAATCCATTCAAGAATATTATGGTGAGATGACTATCATATAGGATCAATAGGTCTTGATGGAGCCTCTCAGTCTTAAGATAACTAAAGAGTATATGAAATTTCGAGAAGATGGTCGTTTGACCAAGTTTCTTAGTGGACCCAATAGTCACTTTGAGTCATTGCGAGGGGGTATTCTACATCACTCACTTCTTCCTACAGTTGATGCTGTTGTTCGGGAACTAATCTCTAAAGAGACTAGACTCAAGACTGTTTATCCATTCCGACCACTTCATCAGTATTTTTGACCTCCTTAGCCACCACTGCTTCATACACCATATGCACTGTCTACACAAACTCCCTCTTTATCTCGTATTCGTCTTCAGTCTATCATAAGAAAGGTCACCGGAAGAAAAATTGTCCTAAGAAGGGACGTCAGGGATTGTCTTAGACATCTTTTGGATTTTTCGCCCTCCTGCAGCTCTAGCTACCACATATGAGAGCACTTTTGAGATAGATGACAATTGTGCTCAATTGGCCCAGCTTCAGCAGATGATGACTTCCTCTTCCATGTCAGTTCCACCTACAGCAATGACCTCCGGATCCTCAGGTTTTCTTGGTTCTCTGTCAGGTATCCATTCTATTGTTTGGATTCTAGATTCTAGTGCTTCTTTTCATATGACATCCCACTTGTCGTTACTGCAAAATTGTGTTCCAACATCTTCTCCTATCACTATACGTACAACCAATGGTTCTCCATTGTCTGTTGTGTTTATTGGATCTATCCCTATGACTTCATCCTCAATTGTGTCCCTTTCTCGTATTCATTATGTTCCACAATTATCTGTTAACCTTTTATCCATAAGTCAGTTGGATACCTCAGGGTTTGATGTTCTTTTTTCTTCCTCTGTTTGCCGTGTGCAGGATTGAAAGTCGGGGAAGCAGGTTGGGGCAGGGCATAGAGTTGGTGATCTTTATGTGGTGGAGAGTTTACATATCGACACATTCTCTGCTCCAATAGCTTTATCTTCGTTCCATTTAGATGACTCTTCTAGTCCTTTCTTCCTTTGGCATGCTAGGTTAGAACATTTGTCAATTGATCATTTGTGATCCTTGTCTTAGTCTGATGTTTTGACTAAAGTGTCTTCTACTAATATTTCTGAGTGTCAAGGTTGTAGATTTGCAAAGATGATTGTTTTACCTTTTTATAAAAGTAATTCCATATCCACTTCTTCCTTTTCTCTGGTTCATACTGATGTCTGAGGTCTATCCTCTATTACTTCAAAAGGTGGTTCAACTTATTATGTTTCTTTAATTGATGAGTATTCACGATTTACATAAGTGTATCTTATGAAACATAAATATGACTTTTATGAGATTTATCAATCGTTCCAGTCCATGGTTTCTACTTAGTTTTCTTCTACAATTAAAATTATGCGGTCTGACCTGAGTGGGGAGTACACAAAAGGTGCCTTTAGTGATTATCTGTCATCATTACGTACTATACATCAGTCTTCTTACGTTGGAACTCCTGCCTAAAATGATTGTGCTGGGCGTAAGCATCATCATCTTCTTGAGACTGGTAGATCCCTTCTTCTTTCTTCCTCTGTTCCCAGTTGCTTATGGGGTGAAGCAGTGCTCACTGCTGCATTTTTAATCAATAGAATGCTCACTCCTCTTTCTGTAAAACCCCTTAATGATGTACTTTTTCTGAAATCCCCAATTACTTGCTTCTTCGAGTGTTTGGATGTGTCTGCTTTGTTCTTCTTCCTAAAAAAGCTCGTACTAAGCTTAGTGCTCGTTCTACTCTCTGTGTTTTTGGGGGATATAGCACTACTCAAAGGGCTATCGTTGTTATGATCCTATTTCTCAGCATCTATATGTCTCTCGGCACGTAGTCTTCCTTGAGCATCTTCCCTATTATCATCTCTCCTCTGCTCCTCCTTCAGTCTCTAAACAGGAATTACTGCTCATTGATTTCTTTCCTGATAAGATCACCTGTGACGAGTATATCTCTATTGTTCCTCATGATCCCATGCATATTCCTGATTCATCTTCTTCTGCTACTCATCCTTGTGCTCTCCCTCTAGTCTACTCTCGTCGACGATCATCAGAACCACCATCTCCCACCGCTGCCCCTTATGCCTCTATAGATTCTGATCCTGCTCTCGCTGATATCCCCTTTGTGGTAGGCACCATGTGCAAAGGTTGGGTTTTTCTAATACTTGTTTTTAAGTTTCTCATTATACTGCTTTATCTTACATTCATTCTTATTCTAAGCCTCAATCATACAATGAGGCCTATCAAAATCCTAAATGGGTCCTTGATATAGATGAAGAACTTTTTGCTCTTGCAAAGACTTCTACATAGAAGATGGTAACCTTGCCATGCAGGCAAAAACATTGTTAGTTATAAATGGGTCTTCAAAGTTAAGACTCACTCTGATGAGACATTGGAACGCTATAAAGCTCACCTTGTTGCAAAAGGTTTTTCTCAGGAGTATGACATTGACTATGAAGAGACTTTTGCATTGGTTGCCAAAATCTAAGAAGCACAGACACTCTTCGAGGCCTCACAAGTCGGTATCCCAGATGTGTCGGACACAGACACACGTCCAACACGCAATTTTACGTGTCCGAATATTTAATTCTTATTTTTTGAGTCGGATGCATTTCCGACACGCTCGGACACGTAGTGGATACGCAAGGGACATGTTATGGGTCAAAATACAATTTTCCAAACTTTAAGCTGGGTACAAACTGTCATTTTAAAAAAACAGAAAAACTCAAAGAAAAACTGTTATTTTACAAACTTTAAGCTGTAAAAAACATATAATTTACACCTAAAATTGTCGATCTTACCTATGTTTTTACTGTACTCATTTCTCTCTTATTCGCACACTATGTAACTCTCTCTCGCTCTATTGCTTCCTCTCTGTTGTCTCTCTCACTCTCAGCCTCTCTCGTTGTTGTCTCTCTCTCTCTCTTTGCCATTCTCGGTCATTCTCGGTCTCTCTCTCTCTCTCTTTTGTCGTTCTGATTCTCCCTCTATTTTATGTATGTACCTCTGATTTTTTTTGTTGGATGTCCGTGCTGGAACTTGGAATAGTGTTCTGTATTCTTCTCCTTGCAATTATCAGGGACATGTTTGGCACCAAAGTATCTTGTCTCAAACTTGTGGTGTAACGATCTGTCTCCACCCTGCACAATATTGTCCGCTTTAGCTGTCAAGTCCGAGTGGACTTCCGAGGGAGGTCATCCATCTTTGGACTAATCCAGGACGAGCACGCTTAACTGGGATGTTACAATGGACTTTGACGCGCATGACTTTAAAAGGTGTTATGCAAGGTAGGTTCATGATCTATTATTTATAGTACACAACTTACATCCACCAAGCGATGTGGGGCCCACAACCACCCACCACAATCTCCCCTACCTAGGACCATTATGTCCTTCATGTGGACTCAAGATTCATCTTGGGTGTCATAATCTCCCCCACTTAGGAACACATGTCCTCGTATGTGGGGTCAAGACCTCCATAGTCCCACATTTTCGGTTGGTGCAAGCTCTGGTACCAAACTTGTCATGCCCCAATCCGAATAATTATCAAGATAATTACGCTAGAAAGTCATGTGACAGTATCAGAAACATAATCTATCTATCAACAACTTTAAATAAATAAATCCACAAACTGGACAATAAAAATCTCACTACTCCATAGTACTAGAATGTGCAAATTGTACTCAACAACTGGATAAAATAAAACTCTAGTCCATCCCACATGGTATACAATCATGGTACAAAATCTTTGAACAGTAAAGTAAATAAATTATTTAATGACTACATAGATACCTATGAAATAAAAATTTGGCAGGGCAACTACACGCTACTGCAGCTGCAGCTAGACAGGTGGACAACACTAGAAGCTCAACTAGAAAGAATGGGTATAAAACCCGTCAGCAACGACGGCTCAGTAAATACTGTGAAACAAAATAAATAAGAGCAACTATAGATCGTTTCTTTCAAAAATATCTCTTTTCCTTTTTCCATAATAAAATCATTCATTTTACAGCCTTTATTCGCATCTTCTTTTTCTGACTTTCAAACCTCTTTTCTTTTTCTATACTAACTTTCTTTCTCTTGTTTTATCCAAACTCAACTTGAAATACTTTAACCATTTCATATTCTTCCATTATCTTACATTTCACTTTTCTACCCTTATTCAATATTTTCCTTTCTTTCCTAACTTTCCTCTTATCATCTACCTTTCATATTTTCTCATAATTCCTTTTA
>NMUG010008045.1:0-11811 GCA_002855965.1 Monotropa hypopitys | reverse complement strand
CAGATCAGATTCAAACGGATCGGACGAGATGCCCATCCCTAGCCAGGAATGAGTTTTGGGGGTGGCACAATTCGATCGGGGTGTCACCCCTACCCAAAAATTTCTAAAATAAGTGTATTTTTCGGTAAAAAAAAATTTTTTTGTAATTTTTCCTTTAAAATTTTTTTTTGTAATTTTTCCTTAAAAAAATTTCTTTTTTTTTGATCTTTTTTCCCCAAACGGGGGTGGCACCTGCCACCTCCCCCACTAGCTAGCTCCGCCCCTGAAGGTAAGAGACTTATCTTGCAGGTGGAGATGCAAATATCCATACACATAGAGAGATGCATGATACAAAAGAAAGCAAAATGTACAAAACAACAAACAATAACATCAAGGCATCATTTGGTCTAAATTATTGGTATTAAAAGACTATTTTTTGATATTTATCATTTTTTGTACAGTATTTCATCAAAAAATTTCTCCCCTCATTTGTCTCGATGAGAGTAAATAAAAAAGCTAAAAATTATGCCAAAATTAAAAAAATTTATATAATAGTGTCGTCTTATATGAATTTTTTTTAACTTTTGGTACCATTTTATAGCTTTCTAATTCCTTTCATCGAGACGAATGAGAAGATACAAAAATTTTGACAAAAGACGGTACAAAAAAATACATAGTCTTTTAATAGCAATAATTTAGGCCAAAGGTTGCCTAATCATGCAATCCCCAATCAACTGGGGTATGAGCGGAGGACGGAAGGCGTACTTAACATTTGTCAATATATACACAAAGTGACTCCTCTCAAAAAGTTTTACCACTAAAATAATGCCTCCCTATACCTCAAAAAATCGAGAAACTCAAAGAATATTATATCGTGGTATCAAGTTCCCAAAATCAAAGCCAAAAGAAATCAAAGAGGATAGACTTAGAGATTGAATTCAGCTCATTACCTTGCTTCTTTTATTCAAAATCCCGAGCACCGACAAGAAAGCAAAATGTAGAAGGGGGAATGTTCTTGTAAATTGTGGCCAATACGAGGTAAATATGAAGTGATTTTAAATCCAGAGGTTAATCGTACTCTGGCAATTTTACGTAAGACAGAGCTTGAATAAATATAAAGGGAGAGACTTGAACCCAAGAGCTCTCCCAACCTGAGCTATGATATCATGTTAGTTTACCAACTATCTCAGAAGCTTAAGCTGTCAAAAAAATGGACCCAAGAATGTATATCAAGCTATTCAATAGTAATGTACTCGTTTTCTTGGATATCTATTATACAAAACACAATGTTGTCCCAGTCATATTTCGATTTGTCCCAATCATATCTTTTTGACACGTCACATCTATACACATCTATTATACAAGATAGAATGGTATGGGCCCCATACATTTTCATACACATTTTATACACATTTTTATACATATATTCTCTACACATTTTCATACACATCTATTATATTTATTGTACAAAATATCTTGGTGAAAGTCTCATACATTTTTCATACACATTTTTATACATATTTTTATACATATATTCTCTATACAATTTTCATACACATTCATCATGAGTGCCGAAGGCACGAATCAGTGCCGAATACACTATTAACACCTGAAGTTTCATTGTACCCTTAGGTATTGTGTTACACTTTCTATTCTATTGTCATGTGTCATCGGCACAGACTATATCGAAAACACAGATCGGGTGTCATCATCATCATGAGTGCCGAAGGCATGAATTAGTGCCGAAGACACTATTAATACCCGAAGTTTCATCGTACTCTTAGGTATTGTGTTGCGGTTTTTATTCTGTCGTCCCGTGCCATCGGCACGGGCTATGACTAGTATATTACAAGTAGAGAGGCGTCTCTTACCAAGTTGTAGAAAACATGGGCAAAAAGAACCACAAGTGCAAATTGAACTGATGCATAAACCCAGATAAATCTTCTCTTCACTGCAAATAGAAAGCCAGGAGCAGTTAGGGAAGGAACTAACAAATTCACTTGTGCTTAAATGTGCATTGCTCACATGCAATGTACCAATTTATGGTTGGTTGGTACTCGGTAATTGGTGTTCTCAATATTATTTCTTTACCCGTCTATCCGACTATCCGAATACAGACTATCTAATATGTTATTTCCCAATGAACCAAAAGCTTACCCATGGTTGAAGAGGTCATAGATGCAAGGATACCCAATGCACAAGAAAATGGAAGAGATATGGTCACTGCTCTGGTACCCATTTTTCCAACCTGCAAGAAGGTGAAAACTATTACCAAGAACACTATTGCTCCATTTTGAGGCAGATGAAGAGTTGCAAAGCTTACCAGAAGCTGCTCGAGAAAACAAAAGTAGGCAAGCATGCTGACAATTACAAGAATAGGCACTTCCTGCCAAACCCTAGTAAGAATCATAATACAAAACTTTAGGCCACGTCAACCTGGTTGTTACATATAATACTTTACTAATGTCTACCCAGAAATCCTGAACTTGATGGTAAATTTTGAAAGTCAGTAGGTATATGACATATGACATAAATACTTGAAACATCCGGCTCTCCGCGTTTAATAATGCTTTCCTTTTTTCCTTTCGTTTTCAATTCCGTCCCTGCCGTTTTTTGGTCCCATACCATGTGAAAGTAAGAGTAAGTATCATTTTCATCTGTGAAAATCCTTCACGGACACAGCCTCGCGGGAAAAATTAGTGGGAGCAAGCAGCAACTACAAAAATTTGAAACGAAGCAAGAAACAACGTAATAGTCTGATTGAGATGGATATTATGGGGGTCTTAAAGAAAACAAATGTTGCCATCATGAATAACTCTACTTCTTAAATTCTTTTAAATTTATTTTGTGTGTCACCTGTATCTGTGATATTGGATGATATTTCAAAGTATATACTAAAATAAGTCTTACAACCTCAAGAAAATCATCTAAGAGTTCAAGATGATTCTGGAATAGCAGAGTTTATGTCCTTCATGCTATATTATCATATTATCCGATCAAACACACCTCATACTTAATCTACTTGGAAATCAATAACTGATAGGTTTATAGTCTCCCAACCACCAATGAGTGATACATATATATAGGTGACTTTCATGTAGTTTGATGGAAAATATAAGTCACTAGTGATAGTCCCTGCCGATGGCACGGAGCGACAGAATAAAAAACACAACACAATACCTAAGAGTACGACAAAACGTCGAGTGTTAGTAGTGCATTCGATATGAATTCGTGTCTTCGTCACTAATAATGAGTGACGACAGAATAGAAAGTTCAACACAATACATAAGGGTACGATAAAAGTTCAGGTGTTAGTAGTGCTTTCGGCACTCGATCCGTATTTTTAGTATAGAAAATTTTGTAAAAAACTTAAAAAAACAAAATTGAATAAAACAATTCAAATTTTTTACTCATTTAAATTTGGTTGAGAGAGAGCGGGGACCACGCGGGGGAGTGGGAGCGTGTGGGAGGAAAGAAAGAACAAATCTCATTCATTCATTTGATTGCTCCAAAACTGATCCAACAGTGGAAAATTTGTATGAAAATGTGTATGAAAAATGTGTAGAGAAAATGTGAAAAATGTGTGAGGCTCACACCCTTGTGTTTTGTATAATAGATATCTACCAGCAAAGTTAAAATAAATCATAATAGAAGGAATAAAAGAGTCCTTGACCCCTTCGTTCCAAGGACTAAGAAGCTAAATTGCCTTTAATTTCGGGATGTCATCACATCAAGGCTTGATATTTGAGAATCTCAAACTACGAGCCATAATGAGGAGTGTTTACGTGGTGCAATTACCTTTTCACAACAGAGAACACTACAAAAAATGCACTTACCTGTATCCGTTTATGTCCACATGAAGGGCTCTATTTGCTCCAGTATTTCGATTTCGTACACTTTGTATCCTTAGAAGCATGACAGGTAAATTTTGAACCTCTTGCTTGCACACATCACAGGTCTTGTTACCTTTGATGCTAAACCATTTTACAGCACACTCTTGATGAGCCAAAGCAAGATCGCCTTTACAGCTACATTCCATCTTAAGGGTTTCGCCGCCTTCACACAACTCAACCAAACAAATTCTACAAACAGCCTCTTCTTCAGGTATATCCTCACCATCAGCTTCGCTGTCTTCTGAATATGATATTAGATGTTAGAATGGATGGTCATGACATCATATGCACATACTGTTGGAAATTCTGAGAGATTTTGGGTGAATGAATGGCCAGCTGGAGGGTCAAATGGCAACCATGGTTAATGACAGCTCAATCCCAAATTTTCAGTTTTGATACCCCCATCAAGACTGAAATCAAGGCTATTGATTCTGGCCATTCAAGGTTGTCATGAAGTCAGTATTCATGGTAATTGATTCTGACAGTTATTCTTGGGCAGTATAAATCAATGGGTATGCTCCTATTGTTCAACACACTGAAATTCTCTGCGAGAATCCTGAATTTTGTATTCTCTAGTTTTTCATTCTTGGGCGTGAGAGAAGCCAAATTCGTTCACCAATGCTATTTTTTGGTGTTGTTCTATAGACAGTGGTTTCGATGGTCTGATCCTGGGAGAGAGACACCGGTGCATCCTAAACACCCTTCATTTGGCGACAAATCATATTTAAAGATAAAGTGATTCACTCGATTAGATTTGCATTTCTGTTTTTTTTAGAATATGTCATTTCAATTTCAGTTTCTATATTTCTGTAATTTTACAGTTGATGTAATCTTGTTATATTATCAATGGAATGTTGTTCTCTGGAATTCGGATATACGCACAATTTTTTTCCTACAAGCTTAAAACAAATTTTTTAAATTGGTCACAGAGAGCAAATTCCATGTTGTTCTAACAGTTTATCTGCAGATAAGAATTGAAATGATGGAAGAGTGTTTTTTCCCGAACTGTAGTGCTCTGTTAGGATATGAGAGTGTTGTGCTCGGCACCTATATTAGTTTCGTAGATAGAGAAAGAGGAAACATATTTTTCACATTGTTTGTAAAACAACACTTTATAGTAATAATATGTATACACATGCAAAGGAACAAAGACTATACTACCCCTAGGAACTAAATACATAACAAATAAACCCTATAATTTAACACTTCACCTCAAGCTGGTGCAAAAATATCTCTCAAACCCAACTTGAATACAATAGGATGAAAACTTTTTCTACTCAGACCCTTAGTAAATATATCAGCTAACTGGTCTTCAGATCTCACAAAAGGCATTCAAATCAAACCGTTGCTCAGCTTCTCCTTTACAAAGTGTCTGTCAATTTCGATATACTTCGTTCGATCATGTTGGACATGATTATGAGCAATGTTTATGGCAACCTTATTATCACAGTAGATCTTCATAGGACCACAATCAGGGAATTCCAAATCACGCAATAAGGTTTGGAGCCATAAAAGCTCACAAACACCATGAGTCATAGCTCTATATTCGGCCTCTGCACTGATCTAGCTACCACGGATTACTTCTTACTCCTCCAGGTAATCAAATTCTCTCGAAGGAAAGTACAATAGCCAGAAGTAGATCACCGATCATCAATAGAACCAACACAGTATGCATCAGTGAAAACTTCCAATCTCAAGTGACCATGATTAGAGAATAAACTTCTTTTACCTGGGGCGGATTTAAGATACCTCAAGATACGATAAACTTCATCAAGATGACTAGTACGAGGTTCATGCATGAAATGGCTCACAACCCCGACAGCATAGGAAATATCTAGTCTAGTGTGAGATAAGTATATCAAACGACCCACAAGTCTCTGATATCTCTACGTATCTGTAAACTCCTCTACATTGCTACCAAGGTGATTGTTGGCCTCAATGGGAGAATCGATGGGCTTACATCCCAAAATACCAGTTTTTTCCAAGAGATCAAGTATGTACTTCCTTTGAGAGATAGAAATCCCTTTGCCAGATCTAGACATCTTCATTCCAAGAAAGTACTTCATAGACCCCAGATCCTTAATCTCAACCTCTTGAGCAAGAAGAGCCTTAAGGCTAACAATCTCATCCACATCATCATCTGTGATGATTATGTCATCCACATAAATAATAAGAATGACAATCTTATCATTGCTCCTTTTGATGAATATAGTATGGTCAACATGACTCTGTTTGTATCCAAATCTTGACATTACTTTGAGAAATTTGTCAAACCAAGCTCTAGGAGATTGGTTCAATCCATAAAGTGCTTTCTTCAATCTATACACATTTTCCTCTGTCTCAGATGAAGAAAAATATGGTGGAATAGACATGCACGCCTCCTCCTCTAAGTCGCCATAGAGGAATGCATTCTTCACATCAAAGTGGTGAAGAGGACAATTTAAATTTGTAGCACAAGAGAGTAGAACTCGCACAGAGTTCATCTTTGCTACGGGAGAAAATGTCTCTTTGTAGTCAATACCATAGGTTAGTGTGAAACCATTGACAAGTTTGGCCTCGAATCTCTCAACTGTTCCATCAGGTTTGTGTTTCACAGTGAACACCCATTCGCATCCCACGGGTTTCTTCCCTTTTGGGAGTGATACTAGATCACAAGTGCCATTCTTTTTCAAAGTCGCCGTCTCCTCTACCATAGCTCCTTTCCACTTAGGTATCATAAATACATCCTGCCAATTTTGTGGAATAGATATAGAAAAAATAGACGAAACAAAAGCATGATGTGAAGGATATAAACGATTATAAGAAACAAACTGGGAGATGGAATGTTGAGTGCATGATCTAACTCCCTTTCTAAGGGCAATAGGAACATCAAGATCATCAACAATAGTACAAAGAGAATCGTTACCAGATGAGTCAGCTAAAGAGTTAATAACTGGAGTAGGAGATGGAGACTGGCAAAGTGGCACTACACATGTAGACTTGCCTTTATTCTTTTGAGAAAAAGTCTGCAAATTTGGTCTATCCAGTCTTCTACCAACATCATGTTCTACTCTTCCTGCAGGTAAAGGTTCCTGCACTGATTTATCTCTCCCCCTCACTATGACAAAGTAAAGGGTAAGACCACGACTCTGGAGTATGATATGTCAACAACTCTTCCTCTCTCATCTCTTCCTGTCTATCATTCTCCCCCTGAAGAGATGAAGCAGTCAAAGGGTAAAATGATACGATTTCCCAAAAAGTGACATCCATTGAGACATACGTTTTGCGAGAGTGTGGGTCATAGCATTTATAAACCTTTTGAGTGGGAGAATGGCCAAGGAAAATACACTTGCAAGCTTTGGGATCCATCTTACCACCCGGGTGCTTAGAAGTATGGACAAAACACACACAACCAAAGACTTTGGGTAGAAGAGTTGAGACCTGAGAACAACCTACGAGAAACTTAATCGGAGTTTGGACCTGAAAAACACTAGATGACATGTGATTGATAAGAAAAGATAAGGTAAGGACAGCTTCGCCCCAAAAATGTCTAGGGACATTCATGGTGAACAATATAGAACGGGCTACCTCAGGAAAATGGCAATTCTTGCGTTCGTCAACTCTATTTTGTTGTGGAGTGCCAACACAAGAAGTCTGAAAAAGAATTCCATAGTCATTACGATATGCCTGAAAAGTCTCATCTATATACTCAGTCTCATTCTAACTACAGAGCACTTTAACATTAGCATCGAATTGAGTATGCACCATTTGGTGAAAAGATTTAAAGCACGGAAAAAACTCATTTTTGGCCTTTAGTACATACACTCAAGTGACACAAGAATAAAAATCAATAAAGGCCACAAACCAACGATAACAAGACAGAAATGTGACACGAGAAGGACCCCAAACATCAGAATGAACAACCATACATGGCAAATCACTTCTGTGATTCACACGAGCATAAAATAAGCGTTTATGTTTCGCAAGCTCACAAACTTCACAAAGGAACTGACTCCAAGGACATTGCTTAGCCAAACTAGGGAACAATTTTTCTAGAATTCTAAAAGATGGATGACCCAATCTACGATGCCATTGATGTAACAAGGGAAGAGCTGAACTCGTATCTGCTGCAAGAGCCTGACAACAAGACAAAGGTGGACAGACTGGATTAGGTGCAGGTTCCAAAAAATAAATCCCCCCATGAGCTTTACCACTGCAATCGTCCTCTCCGTATCTAGTTCCTAAAAGATACAATATGTAGGGGAAAATGTTACAGAGCAATTTAAGGATTTGGTAAGATTACTCACAAACAATAGGTTAATAGAAAAGTTGGGAACATGAAGCACTGGAGAAAGGAAAATTGTTGGTGAACAATTAATAGAATATTTCCCTGAAATAGAAGATAGAGAACCATCAACAACTCTGACCTTATTCTTATCGGAACATGTAGAATAAGAGTCAAAGAAAGATGAACAACTAGTCATATGATTTGTTGCTCCAGAATCTATTATCCAAGGAGAAGAGCTAGAGGCAGTAGAAGCACTAGCATGTATACCTCTGTGGGCAAAGAAATTAGTAGCAATGGGAGGAGTGGTAGTAGATGGAGTATCCAGGTTTGCCAGAAGGGCGTCTGAGAGTTTGTAACTCTCTCTGAGAAAAAACATCAACTTGGGTAGTTCTGAAAGCCTCCACCATACCGACAGAATGCTAAAACGCCAAACAAAGATGAAATAGTGCTCCAAACTTAACGCCTTCAAACTTGGACCCCCAAAAAACAGCCTTGTACAGTATGAAACAACACCAAATAATGTCCAAGCAGTACCAAACAGTGCTAAAAAATACCCAAATGGTCCCTAACAGAAGCCAACAATGTTGTATAAAGGTTGTTGATCAAGAATAAGCCCTGGTTCATATATCCCAGTGGCTATCAAGCAAAGGAAAAAAACTAAACTTGTTCCAACTAGTGTTTGTCTCTGGTTGTCTTCAAAATCAACGGGGTTGTCTCAGTTAGGCCTCTAGAGGTTGTACAATGCTGATAGTGGATCGTCAGACATCTACAGTGTTCGCCGGAATAGTTACAGTGCTCGTTGGTTATAGCTATCGATACCAAAGCAGTAAAGGCAGTAGGAGCCTACTATGATCCAAAAGTTTCGAAAAAAACATGAAAAAAGATACTGAAATACCTCACAAGATCAAACCCAGTAAATTTCGGAGACAAATAGTGGTAACCCAGTGGATTTCAAGCATCATCAGGAGTCGTAGTGGCTGAAAAAAGCATAGACCGGAACAGGTCCGACAAGGTCCAGTGACAGGCGGCGATAGGTGTTGCGATGGCTAGGTCACGATGCTCTGAAGAAAATTCAACATAACGGTGACGAGCGAACTGCGGCGAGAGAACACAGAACGACGACGAGCGAGCGAGCGAACGAACGGAGTTCGCCAGATGTAGAACAACGATGACTAACGAGCGAACGAAAAAAAAAAGACAACGGGTTCAGGCAAACGCCAGAGCCAGAAAGGAGGCCGAAAAAACGCAACATCGTCAACGACTAGGATTTTACAAGAACATGGTATGCTCTAATACCATGTTAGTTTCGTAGAGAGAGAGAGAGAGGAAATTTTTCTCATTGTTTGTAAAAAACAATTTACAATAATATTTATACACGTGCAAAGGAACAAAGACTAAACTACTCCTAGAAACTAAATACATAACAAATAAACCCCTATAACTTAACAATATATGTGTTTTGCTCTGCACGGCACTTGTATGCTCATGCGCGACATTGCTTAATCTTGCTCGACGATGATGATTTCAAATCGGGCTTGATGGTTCCCAGTTCAAAACGGTTGTTTCCTGTTTGGGAACTGATGGTTCATGTGCGGCCATGTCCAGCGCAATTGAGACTAGTCTGTTCGGCTATGACTACATGTGGTCTACCAGGATGGTCTTCTGATTAGATAGGTATGTGTGGCGTCTGGAGAAGTCTACTCAACATCTGCCTTGACACTGTTCAGCCTAAGACCAGTGTGATGTACGACCTCTGGAGCAGTCTGCTCGACATCTGCCTTGATACTGCTCGGTCTCAGCCATGTTGATATTCTGGCCTGAATGTGGTCTGCTCGGCTTCTTTGTTGTGTGCTCGGATCTGTCATGTATAACAACAGCTTGGTATCTGGAGTGGTCTACTTGGCTTCAGCCTTGACACTGCTCGATCACAACAAATTGTTCGGCTTAAGTATGCTCGGACTAAAGTTCTTAGCCAATGGATGGCTTAAGGACTCGACTTTAGTGTACGGGTTGTGGTTAAAACAGCTAGTACATGCATTAGCCTGCTTGGTGGTAAAGGAATCTGGATGGCCACAGTCACTTATGTAGTAAACTGTGCATATTGTTTACCTTTTGGTGGCAGCGCCCCCGATCCCTCGCCTAGGGGCACTGCCTGCGAGACCCCTGCGATTTGTCTGGGCAGGTAGATCCCTGCTGAGGACGTTGCCCTCAGACTCACAGATGGAGGGCAAGAACCCCCACTAGGGGGAACAACCCCTAGGACCCCAGGGCAAGCCCCTTACGAGACCAGGGTGCGATAGTTTGCAGCGGGTGATAGACTGAACATGGTTTACAGTTTTAGATTGGTGTTCTATTCTGTTATGTTCTGTCTTTATGATATAGTGTTCACTTATGAATGTTTGATCTTGTTTCAACAAAAATAACTACTGAGGGTCGGATTGTCAATGTTGATGGCGATAATAGAGACAAACCAAGATGGTGGGAGCATTTCTGCTCCACCTCCTCCTGTTGTTGCAGCTACTGTGAATGGTACAGGCACTAAGATTCCTCGGATAGTGAGAATAGAGATCCCTCCGACTATCCATATGTGAACATGTCCAATGGTTCCGATGAGCCATTCTAAGAAACCGAGTAGGTTCACTAGTGTGAGTTTCAAGCAACGGCAACAACAAATGTTGTTTTGGCTCACCACTTTGGACCTTTCGAGGTTCTCTCAGTGAATTATCTTCTCGACAAAGTACAACAGAAGAAATTGGACAAAAACTCCTATGAATTTTGAAATCATCAAAAGCCTTCCTACAAGTAATTACGGATGTGATGGTGCATTGTAAAGATTGTTGTATCTACACCTAAGAAGGTGAAGATATGTTCTAAAACCGTGGACTGTGTGTTCATCCATTATGTACATAACAATAGTGCATATCAGTTCCTTGTGCATGAATCTTAGATACCAGATATCCACAAGAACATGATTATAGAATCTAGGAATACAACGTTCTTTGAACATGTATTTCATTGTAGATCCATCAGAGAGTCGAGTTCGATTAATCAAACTCTAGAGACTGTCTATGATAACAACAGAGACCAAGAAGAAGATCTTGAGCATAGACGAAGTAAAAGGACCAGGACATCAACTTTTCTGGTCCAGACTGTTTAACATATCTGTTGGAAGGTGAGCCTCGAAACTTCAAGGAAACTACAAATTGTCCTGGAGGCCCTTGTGGAAAGAGGCTATCAAGAGTGAAATTGACTTTATTCTGCAGAACCATACCTGGCAACTAGTGAATCTTCCTCGAGGTTGTAAACCATTGGGCAACAAATGGATCTCCAAAACAAAAATGAAAGCAGATGGATGAATAGACAAGCATAAGGTCATACTTGTTATCAAAGGATACACGCAGAAAGGTATTGATTACTCTGATACATATTCTCCAGTAACGAGAATCACATCCATCCAGATGATAATAGCAATTGTGGCATTGTGCAATCTTGAGATACATCAGATGGATGTCAAGTCAACTCTCCTAAATGAGAATCTGAATGAAAAGATATATATATGGAACAATTTGAGAGATTTTCCGCCCCAAGGCAAGAAAGGAAAATATGTGGACTTGTTAGATCTTTGTATGGTCTTAAGCAAGCAGCGAAGCAATGACATGAGAAATGTTATAT
>NMUG010008044.1:0-11811 GCA_002855965.1 Monotropa hypopitys | reverse complement strand
TATAAGATAAATTCAAAGGAATTTGGAAATGGAAAGAGAAGAGAACGAAATGGTTTTGTGTTGAGTGAATGAGATTTTGAAATATCATAAATTTTGAAAAGGATTTAAAAGAGGAAAAATGATTTGAAATAGAAAATTTTTGAAAGAAGAAACAGTTTTGAAAATCAATGTGAGTGTGTTTAAAAAATAGTGATCCATAGTTATTTTAGCTTTTTTATTTTATGTTTTTCCTATAAGTATTCATAAATTTCCCCTAGTTGACCCTTCCCTTTTTCCCATCCAAGTGTTGCTGTATTGAATTCGGTTTAGAGTCCACCAGTCTAGCAGCGGAGTAGAAATCTATTGTGGATTAGGTTGTGTGAGTAGTAATGTGCATTGTTTAGCCCTGTTGTTTTAGAGAGAGGTTTACATCTTGTTTCAGTAGAGAGAGTTTGGGATGATGTCTGTAGCTCATTTGTGAGTTGAGATTTTTGGACCAGTGTTTAAGGCCCAGATGTTTGAGTTGAGAGTTGTTGTATCGTCAGAGTTTCATTATCTTTATCAGTTTAGTAGTTTTATTTTTCTCGTTAGTGAGTTGTATTTGAGTTAATTTCAAGTGCATTGTTATTAATAAGTTATTTCTGTATTAGTGAGTTTGGTTGTTTATGTTGCTACGTATTCGTCCCTGAATTGTTGGCTCTGTAGTCGTCAGGGACATGACGTGACATGGAGTCTATCCTTATGGCAAGAATAACAAGAACATGTATGAACTGTTAACCTCTCGTCGACTAACATTTGTACATGTTACCTACCACTTTGCCGTACTGAATACCATATTACTGAATTACTAGGATATCACGCCAAATTGTACATGAATACCTTTAATATGTGCGACTTACCATGTCAAACTCGAAGACAAGGTATCACACTCAATATTTATGACTAGAGATTTTAGAATTATCATAACTTAAAAAAATCAAGAATTAGCTTACCACATAAACTTAGCATTTAATTTAAATACAAAAAGTTATTGTCCTACAATGATTCAAGGTTGAACAAGTGATTTCATTCTCTTTTCTTTCTCGCAAAAAAATTTAATATATTAATTTAAAATTAAAAAATAATATAATAATGCAATTGAGAATATAGGGAGTCGTGTAATGAGCATGTCACACTCCGGAAATTTTAATTAATTTCCATCGTTTAATAAATCGAAAATCCTAAATCGCGTTTGAAATTTATCAATCTGATTCGTTCTTCAAATCAGAAATTTTTATTCATGTAAGTCGTAGACAATTGGATTACGATTCCAACGCAACTTGAATCGTCTCAATCGGAGTCCGGACGAAGAAGTTATGGCCAAAATACTCTCGAAAAATCCAATCATTTAATTCTATGAAAATTAACTCTTGACGACCGGTACACCAGATTGCATGTACCGGTCGAGCAAAAGCAGTGGGCACCTCTGTGAGGTACCGACCGGTACACCACATTGCATGTACCGGTCGTGAAGGCTATTTTCGCTGTTTTTCTGGTTTAATGAAGGGCAAACTTGTCTTTTCATGTTGGGGTCCTATATAAGCTAACCCTAATTTGTTTGGGAGCATTCCCAACAGGTTTTTTCTCTCTCTTCCTCCCCTACACTCTCTCAAAACCTTACCTCTCCCTTCTCTTTTCATTTTGGTGGATCAAAGGTGGGTTTTGGAAGATTTGCGAAGCATTAACGTTGTTCTCCGCGGCGAGAGCTTTCTGGCAACCTAGATATCGATGTCACATTCTCAAAGTCTCGGGTAAGTCGATCTTCGATAATGAGTTTCTCATATTGGTCCTTTAGATAATTGTATTATCATCGTCGCGATCTTTCCATTGATGTACATACGTCCGTTGGTGCAATGGAGGTTTTCCGGCGACTTCTCCGGCGACTTTTCCGGCGACTCTCCGGTGGGTGAACTCTTAACTTCTATCTCGTGTGCGTGTGTGGATGTATATAGTACTCTTGTTCGTCGTTGAATTGTATCAATTTCATGATCCACGTCGCATATCATATTCGATTTCATATACCGTAGAATTTGGGTCTATCGTATTTGAGGTAACTTGGATTGGGTTTACTTGTAGTCGTAGGATCGATCATAATTGACTTGGGTATCGTATGGTGATTGTTGAATCGTATAGAGGCCTTTGGAGTCGATGGCCGCTAGGTGTTCGCTGAAATGCTTGAGTGAGTGTTGGGTTATGTTTGAAGAGTTTTGGAGTTGTTTGGGTTGTCTCAAGACCCTTGTGGTTGTCCGGTTGGTCATTAGGATTCCCATTGGGTTGGTATTAATTCTTAAATCACTCTTTAGTCTTGGTTGTTGGTAATTGGATGAATGTGGGCATCGTGATATGGGGCGTCGTTGGGTTTCCCCTTGAACGTGTTGTGCCGAGTCGTTGACTTGATGGTAGGTTGCCCTTGGTTGTGGAACCATGCTGATTTATGGAAACCTAACAATGAACGCAATGAACTCTATGAACGACAAATACGGAGATGGATCCTACGAGGACCACTCCTTGGCAATCTTGAATCTTTCACTAAAATCCCACCTAATTGAACACCAATAATCATGTGAGGAGTGTGATGTGGTTCGATGTCGTAAAGGGGTACCATTCAAGGGATTGGGAAGGAGTTTGCCCCAACACTTGAGATTTATATTTGATTGTGAATTATGTCCCGTGACCTAGCCCTTGTGACGGATGGGTAGGACTTGTGTGATTGATGGTATCCGCCCGGGTTTAGGAAGGAGTTTGCCCTACCCGCGTACGACCCTATGTTAAGGATGTGTTTGCCCTTCTCGGATGATATTTCGTGTGTTATGCCCATGAGCCTCCCCTTGAGCTGCCAAGTGGGTAGTGCAGTTTCGGGTTCGTTTGATGTCCTGCATGTCTCCTTTGTGTCGCCAAGGGGGACTGATGGATATGGACCTTTGCGGTGTCCAGTGACCCAGACCTTGTGTGTGGTGGGTAGGACCTAGTGCGACCTCCTAGTACGTGACTCACATAGTCGATGATGTGGGTAATGTCAGAATGGATGGCTTGGGCTCCATTGACTTGTCAAGTGGAGACGATTGTTGATAATAAAAGAATAATGGAAAATATACCTCTTCAACTCAAATATGTCTCCAAGATGATCAACACCTGAATCTATAACAATCATGGAATGGTGGGTGGTGTTGGTGGCGAGGTAGTGGTTGTACTTGGGTTACTTTTGGTGTTTGTTGGTTGTCTTACTTGTCGTTCTTTGGGTTGGTTACATTTGGGTTGCACTTACCTATCACGAGTGAGAGTGTTGGTTTACCTTGAGGTCCCGCGATTGTTGCTGTCCTTCTGTACCTTGGGTTCTCTCTCTCTTTACCTTGTGAGGACACTTAGGCACACATTCGCGTGTGTGCACTTGGTAGTAGTTAATAGTTTTCCTGATGAGCCGTGGAATGCTCAGAGCCTCTTTCTTTCTCTTTTTAGTCTGTTTGCAGGGTGCTGTTTGTTGGTAGATCTTGGAGTCTGGCCAGTTGCTGGATCCTTTGTGGAGCTTACAGCTTTGGTTCTCTCCTGGATCTCTTGGGTACTTCTCCATGCAGCTTTTAGTTTCAGTTGTGGTATTAGATAGCTGTTGTACCCCCTTTCCCCTTTTCTTTCGGTTGATTAGTTGTAATAAATTCAGTAGATGTACATTCTTTCTCTTTTCTGTATCATTTGTAATGTAAAGAACATTCTACTGATTGTGATGGATAACAATAGTGAACACCCTCTTTTTTATATATGTCTTTCAAAAAAATATGATAGAAATGTTTTCATTAAAATCGAGGGGTGTTACAGTTGGTATCAGAGCTTTCGGTTTGAATACCTTTGGACCGTGGGGAGACACCTAGTCTCCATGGGTTCTCAGGGTCATTACTTGCAACTATGATCGTTCCGGTGTGACCATTCCATCCTTGATGTTGGTTTCTTTGTCCTTCTTACTCACTCCTTGGTCGTTGGGCGTCCCCAGTCCATTGGAGGTAGAGTGTGTACTCTTGATTGAATCCTTCCTTGAGATTCGTGGTATGTTGGTTAGAAATGAAGTCTTAATCTCGATGGTTTGGTGTAGTGAATCCCCGATGATTGATCATAGCTGTTTGGTTAAAATCTTCCGCGATGTACTCTTGTTTGTTTGTTTGATTGTTGGATTCCTGTTGCATTTAGGAGGTGGATTTGGTGTTTTATTGATGGGTGGAAACCCTTAGCGTTTGAGTCTTCCTCCCTACTCCTAGTGCAAACCCTTGTAAGGTTTGAGGTTGTTGAAGGATAAATGTTAGGTTGAGTGCCTTGAAATTGCGATTCTCTTGGTCGGTTGAAATGGTAGAACCAAATTCGGATTGTGGTAATCTTGTGAGAGGAATAGAAGGAGTTAGTGACTTGAGGTCAATCGGAATAGACTGGGTTGTGTAGATCCACTGATGGTTAGTGGTTATATGGCTATTTGGCTATTCGGTTGTTTGGTTATTTAGGTGTTTGATTAGTTGGTTATTTCGGTAACTGGGTTTCTCGGTTATTTGGTTTGTGGAATGACTTGGGAGTTGGCCGTGTGCTGACTTTATCCCGATTGGTGAATGAGGCTTGATAGGCGATTTGAGAGATGGACTTGTCTGGGATGCCTTGGGTCTTGCTCGATGGGTTATGGTCGTGTTATGAGCGGGAAGAGTGGTTTCAGGATTTTAGTTCTGACTCGAGATTTGAAACGATAGGGTGTGTAGAATTATTTTGCGGATTCCTTCGAATTGATTTTGGGGTTTTGTGGCCGTGTTGGTCGGAGGTTCTAAGTTGGTGATTGAGGTTGTGGTATCACTTGTGACTGGTGTTGTGCTTGGAATTATCTTGTGGGTTCTTCGAAGTGGTCTTGGGAGTTTTCTTGGAAGTGTCGGTTGATGGTTTTAATGCGATAAGTGAGATTGTGGTATCCCTTGGTGATTGAGTCCGTGGTGTCGCTTGGGGGCTTAGATGTGTTGTGAACATCTTTGGAGTGTTCCTTGAGTTCCACTGTGATGACGTGTGATGGTTCAGAAGTTTGGAGGTGGTTTCAGATTTGGATTGCTGTTTGGAAGCGGGATGTCTGTTTGGGTTATTGTGGCTATAAAGGAATATTTACCATAGTGTTCTTGGGAGTTAGTGCGGTGACGTGTTTGAGGTTTTCGTGGGAAGTGGTTTAAGGAATTGCAATTTGAGTTTTAAAGATTAAGGTTGTGTTTAGAGCTTGGGAGTTTGTGGTCTTCCCATAGTCTTGACTCGAGTTGGTGAGAGTTTGCTCATGGTATAGTAAATTCTATGGTTTTGGGTTGATTGTGAAGTATCTGTGGTATCTATCCATCCTCGTTGGTGATGCTCCTGACTTGCGTCCGTACTTTCTCCTACTCGATGCTAGTGTTTCATGTACTTCGGCAACGAAGGTGTGTTGACTGTTCTTGTCCCCCGATTGGAACTTTTATGATTGTCTTGAGTTGCCTTGGTGTTGGTCAGTGTTCGTGGAAGCAACTCATTGTTCGGAAAATCTTCTGACTCCTTGTTCCGGGCTTTGACGTTGTATTCGTCCTTAGTCGTGCATCCCTCAGAGTGTTGAAATCATCATTCGTCGTATATCTCTCGATGGTTCGTGGAATATTCTAAGTCTTGGAACTTGCGGGGTAGCAGTGCACTGTTCGTCTATCGTGCAAAAGTTCGTCTGCATGGCAAAATCTTGTTTCTTGGAATCACATCCCCGTATCTCGCACTCCCCTGTGTCGGCTTGATTATCTTGCGCTTGTTTCTTGTCGGCCTTGTCGCTTTGTAAATCCAACTTGGTGTCATTCCTTGGTCGCAGTGCCCTTTTGTGCTCGGACACTTCTGTTCGGCGACGTGGTTACCGATTGGATCTTGTTGAGAGTGTGTTGTGGGATTGGTGTGTGGTTGGTGTGATCAGTGAGACCGAGATTACTTTTGTGTCGTGCAGCTGTGTTGCGAGTGTTGGGGGTAGAATATGTGTCTCCTTGAAGTCGACTGCACCGACTTGGATTATGGTGATGTTTGGCGTGACCAGTGTGTGTTGTCCGTGTCATGTAGTGTAGGAATGAATATGAAGGATTGTTTTGAGAAGGTGACTGGCCAGCACATCTCAAATCAAACTTCATAGTCATTCTGGTACCGCGCTAGGTATGTGCGGGTTGGTTGTGAGATTTTGATTGTTCGGTTCTTCTTTTGGTGGCATTTTGGTTGTTTGGGTTGATTCGGATGGCATAGTTGTTGTGTGACCATCCCTTGTAGTTTGTCCTGCATTCAAATCTTTACTCATATCGGTTGTATTGTCGCTATCTTTCTCGGACTATAAATCTCGGCCTTGTTTCGCGCATTTGTGATGGCGGAGTCGTTGTGGATATCCTTCTGGTGGTTGAAAACCACTTCATTGCTTTTGTAAAATTCAGGAAACTGTTTTGGAAAGTCGGAATATCTATATTGTATCCGTTTCGTATCCGTGTATTAGCACTGTATCCTCGTGTCCGAATCGTGTCCTTCACGTATCGGTGTATCCTAGGTGTGTCTTTGGCGTGTCGGCATGTCCTTTGCGTGTCTTTGGTGTGTTGGCATACCCTCGGCATGTCCGTAGTGTATCCTTCACGTGTCGGCATATTCGTGTTGTATCCCTCCGTAACCTTGATGTTTCGGTGCATTCTCGTTCCTTCGGCTCATCCATAGTATGTTGTGGCGCATTCGTGAATGTTTTGGGATTTTCTGGGAATTTATTCGGGCGGTTTGGCTCTCGATGACTTGCCCTTTTGTTGAAAACTCATGTTTTTCGTGTTCGGGCGATGTGTAATCATATAAGAAGCGTGGAAATTCCTCTTTTTCCTAGAAATTCTCGTGTTCATTGTTGATGGTCATGCGTGTTTTCGGTTTTCCTTTGTCGCCAGCCACTTGGTGGTATGTTCGTTGGGCTTGTTTGCGTGTTGAGAAGGTTATCTAAGCTTCGTTTGATGCATTCGTAAGGAAAAGTGATAAGTGGTTTTGGTCGCAGTGGAAGCTTGATGGAGTGTGGTTTCTCGTTGGATTCTTTGTGGGTTGTTGCGTCGAATTGTTCTCTCCTTACTCCGGTAAATTTCGAGGACGAAATTTTTGTAAGGTGGGTAGTTTGTCATACTCTGGAAATTTTAATTAATTTCCATCTTTTGATAAATCGAAAATCCTAAATCGCGTTTGAAATTTATCAATCTGATTCGTTCTTAAAATCAGAAATCTTTATTCATGGAAGTCGTATACAATTTGATTACGATTCCAACGCAACTTGAATCGTCTCAATCGGAGTCCGAATGAAGAAGGTATGGCCAAAATACTCTCGAAAAATCCAATCATTTAATTCTATGAAAATTAACTCTTGGCGACCGGTACACCAGATTGCGTGTACCGGTCGAGCAAAAGCAGCGGGCACCTCTGTGAGGTTCCGACCGGTACACCACATTGCGTGTACCGGTCGTGAAGGCTATTTTCGCTGTTTTTCTGGTTTAATGAAAGGCAAACTTGTCTTTTAATGTTGGGGTCCTATATAAGCTAACCCTAATTCGTTTGGGGGCATTCCCAACAGGTTTTTTCTCTCTCTTCCTCCCCTACACTCTCTCAAAACTTTACCTCTCCCTTCTCTCTTCATTTTGGTGGATCAAAGGTGGGTTTTGGAAGATTTGCGAAGCATTAACGTCGTTTCCCGCGGCGAGAGCTTTCCGGCAACCTAGATATCGATGTCACCTTCTCAAAGTCTCGGGTAAGTCGATCTTCGATAGTGAGTTTCTCATATTGGTCTTTTGGATACTTGTATTCTCATCGTCGCGATCTTTCCATTGATGTACATAGGTCCGTTGGTGCAATGGAGGTTTTCCGGTGACTTTTCCGGCGACTTTTCCGGCGACTCTCCGGTGGGTGAACTCTTAACTCCTATCTCGTGTGCGTGCGTGTATGTATATAGTACTCTTGTTCGTCGTTGAATTGTATCAATTTCATGAACCACGTCTCATATCATATTCGATTTCATATACCGTAGAATTTGGGTTAATCGTATTTGAGGTAACTTGGACTGGGTTTACTTGTAGTCGTAAGATCGATCATAATTGACTTGGGTATCGTATGGTGATTGTTGAATCGTATAGAGGCCTTTGGAGTTGATGGCCACTAGGTGTTCGATGAAATGCTTGAGTGAGTGTTGGGTTATGTTTGAAGAGTTTTGGAGTTATTTGGGTTGTCTCAAGACCCTTGTGGTTGTCCGGTTGGTCATTAGGATTCCCATTGGGTTGGTATCAATTCTTAAATCACTCTTTAGTATTGGTTGTGGGTAATTGGATGAATGTGGGCATCGTGATATGGGGCGTCGTTGGGTTTCCCCTTGAACGTGTTGTGCCGAGTCCTTGACTTGATGATAGGTTGCCCTTGGTTGTGGAACCTTGCTGATTTATGGAAACCTAACAATGAACGCAATGAACTCTATGAACGACAAATACGGAGATGGATCCTACGAGGACCACTCCTTGGAAATCTTGAATCCTTCACTAAAATCCCACCTAATGGAACACCAATAATCATGTGAGGAGTGTGATGTGGTTCGATATCGTAAGGGGGTACCATTCAAGGAATTGGGAAGGAGTTTGCCCCAACCCTTGAGATTTATATTTGATTGTGAATTATGTCCCGTGACCTAGCCCTTGTGATGGGTGGGTAGGACTTGTGTGATTGATGGTACCCGCTCGGGTTTAGGAAGGAGTTTGCCCTACCCTCGTACGACCCTGGGTTAAGGATGTGTTTGCCCTTCCCGGATGATATTTCGTGTGTTATGCCCATGAGCCTCCCCTTGAGCCGCCAAGTGGGTAGTGCAGTTTCGGGTTCGTTTGATGTCCTACGTGTCTCCTTTGTGTCGCCAAGGGAGACTGACGGATATGGACCTTTGCGGTGTGCAGTGGGAGTCGTCTACGACCGGATGCTGGCGTGGTCCCTGCAAACAAATAGAGGGGATCTTCCTGCTTGGCTCCTGCGACACAAAGGTGAGTGCCCGCCGGTGGGGTTTTTACCAACGGGGCCTCCGATGCTTAAGTTAGAACTGTTTGGGTAAGAGGTAAAGCATAAAAAGGAGGAGGCCGGACGGTTAGCGGTCGGGGATCTCTAATCAGGATGAGGACCAGGATCCCGTGAACAGTACCCATGTAGGGTATTTATAGGGGAATGTTGGCTTGGGGCTCAAGAATATTGAGTGGGCTGTACATCGAGGGCCTTTTGATGATTTCAGACGGTTAATGGGTCGGGTTATGCTCCACGATAGTGACAGGAAGGTGACCCTTCGGGTGTCCGGTCCGCTCGGTCATGCGTCGCAAGGCGACGAGGAGTATCGCCGAAGAGTGGGCTGTCCGGCTGGTGCCAGCCGTCAATGGTGAACGACCGTCGGTCCGGACAGCCCTTGTGGCCGATGCCCTTACGATTGGTTTTACAGCGTGTTTTATATTGAATGCGGGCCCTCTGGTCCGGATATTATTCAGAGCACACAGGGGTTGCCTCCTAGGCCATGGGTCCGGTCACCACAATAGCCCCTCAATCTTTCCCAAATTCTTGGAAAAGATTGAAATAGGTTTATCGGACGCCATGCCCCGGGAGGCAGGTTGTTTTGACACTTTCGGCGTCATCAATGACGTCACCTGACGGGTGTCAGAGAAGTGCCTTGACACGGATGTCAGCGGTCGCCACGTGTCGTGCCCCAATTCGCGGGTCAAACTGACCGTCTCGGTATGCGTGCAAAATTTATTAATGTTTACAACTGTCCCGTGCCTGGAGGGAACCTATAAATAGGCCTGTTTGACACGGTCTTCGGTGCTCCGTTCTGTGTGCAAGAAGCCTTCGGAGAGCTGCGGATCCTTCGGCCATTGCGCTCATTATGGATCAGGTAGTTGAGTTATCCTCCGCATCGTCGCATTCAGAATCGGACCCTTTATTCCGGCCAACCCCCACAGAGCTCACTTCCGAAGCCAGCTCAAAGGAGTCGTCGCCGGCCAGAGACATAGCACCGGAAGCATCATCTTCGAGGCAGCCTCCGGCAGATAATCGGAGCAATATTGTCCGGCACTTTTCTGATACGGCCGAACCCACATATGTGGCCCTGGGAGGTCGTTCGGCCGGCGTGTTGAGAGGGCCGCGAAGGAAGACCCGTGATGCGTCCTGCCCCTACCTTAGCTTCTTTCGAGGGGGGATTCCTGAATTTGAGGAGTTCCTCCGTCGGTATGATATTCCGGACACGGTGACCTGTGCGGAGGTGGGGTCGTTGGTCACATATTCGGAGGATCACATTACCGTGCCCTTAATGGCTGTGACTGAAGGCCAGCTGAAGTTCCCGCTGTCTCCTTTCATCCGGGCATTTTTGCACGCGTTTCAACTGGCGCCGAACCAGCTATCGGTGAATTGCTATCGGACCATAAGTTGCATCCGGGTCCTGTGCAATAGGCATGACCTTGCATTCCTTCTGCCGGATCTTATGAGACTGTTCTCACTGTCCCGCAACTGTTCCTCCGGCCGGTATTTCTTTACTCAACAGAAACCCTACGGTGACGTTTTCATGAGGTTGCCGGACTCAGAGAAGTGGGGAAACATTCACCTCCAGATTTTCGGCGAATACAGCTTCCGCCCGGACGAGAATCATCGGCACCCCATTCCGATCATAGAAGGTATGCCTGATATGTCGGCCATATCGAAGCATCTGAGGGCCGGAGCGTCTCATGCCCGGATCGCAGCCCTTGTGAGGTGTGAAGGAAGGGATGCTCCCACCCTTCTGGGGTATGAACCGACGTATAACAGCTTCCTTGAGGACCGAAAAGCAAGAGGGAAGAGGAAGGTGGGGGAGCATCCGGATGTACCAGCCCCTGCCCGGAGGCGTATGACTGTCTTTGAATACTTCGAGCAGGCTGAAGTTCCGGGTGGATCTTTGTCGGACCCGCCAGAGACGGCTGTTGAGGGTATGCCTGAGCAGGTTAGGGCTGCCGACGCGCTGAGAGATGTTCTTGCCGGATGCCAACATCCTGTGAAAGAGGAGCCTTATGAAGAGGGGGAGCCGTCAGAAGGCCTGAGATATAGACTCCGGCCACCACGGCGGACATTCGTCGCGGGACCTCCCGTACCGTGGGCTCCTACTTTCAAGAAATTCAATGGGGGAGCTGTTCTTTTGACGGATGGCGTCACAGTTGATCCGAAGGTCGCATACCCTCTGCTCCGGGCGCTGCAGCTTCCGGTTGACATGAATGCTATGCCGACCTCACTTGAGGACATGTATGATTACGCCGGCTCAAGTCTTATAAAGGTACCATTATTTTTTTTTTTGTCGGACCCCAGATGTTAGTTTATTATTCTGACCACAATTTGTGGAACTGTAGGCCTGCCAGAGCCTCTCAGGCTTGTATAGGGCCAGCCAAAGGGTGCTCCGGTCAACATACAAATTTGTTCTACAGGCGAACGACATGGGGGTCAAGCTGAAGGAGACGACAGCTGAAAGAGACTACTTTCGCCAGCAGCTGGAAGAGATGACGGCGAGTAGGGACCGGTGTAAGCAGAAGGTTGTTGCTGGTCTGAGTAGTGCCCCTCCAGCTGGGGGAATCAGCCAGGAGGATTTGAGGAAGGCAGTGGCCGGCGCTGACAGGAGCGCGTACGTTGAGAGTCTCAGAGCTGCCAGGGAGTTTTATAGTGGAGAGATAGAGGAAGTGTGCACGAAGGCCCATGAGATTGGCTTCAGGGGAGGCCGTAGCATGGCCTTCCACGAAGCCTGGCAGATGGCGCTGGATA
>NMUG010008043.1:0-11812 GCA_002855965.1 Monotropa hypopitys | reverse complement strand
ATTAAGATGGCCTCAAAGAACCAAAACTCGAAAGGGAATCAGTCTGATGGCCGAAAGGCCAAGGGGAAAGGGATTGCAAGGTAGGAGGATTCTGTTGTCCGCACGCCCGAATGGTCCATTGCCGACGATGACAGCCACCGCATCAACACGTGCCCTGACCCCCCGGCCAAGCTCACTACGAGGCAGTATATTCGTAAGTTAGAAGGTGACTTGGGCTAGAGGGACCACCAAATCGACGCCCTCATGCATGAGATGACCCTCCTAAGGGAGGCCACCAAGAAGAGAAGAATGGCACCTGTACCAAGCCATACCAAGGAGGATGAACAAGAGTACCAGGCGCCTTCCCAAAGCAGAAGCAGATCTGAGCAAGACAGGCCCTCTGTCTTGAATAGACTTGGAAGAAGGGAGGATAAAGTACCTATCCGGCAGAGGGTTAACGAGGACCATCGCGTCAGGCGTCGAGTCTCGCCTCCCCGGCATATTTGACCGCCTCGGTCCCAATGCAGTCCTAGCAGCCCAGAGACCTCACCCAGCACGGGAGCTGTCACCACTCAGGAACCAGAGGCACAGTGGCCAAGGAGGCAGCTAGGTACCTTATTCATAGCAAGAAGTCACTCAGAGGAGGAGAAGGAAAGTTCTGCCAGCTCGGACTCAAGAGCCATGCTGATGGGAGAAAGTTCCCTACTCTCCATTTTCGCCAGAGATTGAAGCCATAAGACCTCTGGTAGGCTTCTCTGCCCCCAAGTTCAACAAGTATAATCCCAAAATGGATTCATACACCCATATTGTGCACTTCAAGAAGATGATGTCTCTCTACTTAGGGGAGGATGCCTTGATGTGCAAGCTTTTTCCCTCCAGTCTAGGAGAGGCTGGACTGCTCTGGTTTGACCGATTTCCGGTAGGGTCTATTTCCTTATGGAAATATCTTTCAACGGCCTTCTTGGCACGGTTTAGCACTAGCTCCATGGTAAAGAAAGAGGTTGATTCCCTCCTTGGCCTTCGGCGAGCGAGGTCAAAATCTATGTGCTAATACGTAGCCCGGTATTAGGACCTCTATAACGAAATCAAAGACTATGATAAAAAAATCACAGTGACATCATTCAAGCTCGGTCTGGACCACTCCAGTCGAGAGTTCGAAGATCTGATGTTGTTCCCTCCAGTCACCATGAATGAGCTCATGACCAGAATCGAGCTCCATACAAAACTCGAAGAGGCCAAGGAGGAGAGGAGTAGGGACGATCAGCACTCTGATCACGATTCTAGCAACAACAGTGGAATCAGAAAAAAAGAGACCAACACTGTCCATCCAGGGAAGCCACGAACGTACAAACCGTACGAATTCGTAGCCCATACCACCGTCTTCAAACAGTCAACATTTATGCTCCTTCGCAAAATCAAAAAGGAGCCATTTTTCAGATGGATAGAGAAGCGATTGGGGGGGTCCAGTGGGAGAAATGACAAATTCAGATGCGCCTACCATAGAGAGAAAGGACACCTGACGACCAATTACCGAGCCTACAAGGACTTCCTCGTAGAGATGGTCACTGTCGGCCACCTTGGAGAATATGCGGATACGGATAAAACTATTGTCATCATGCTGAAGGAGGATTCAAAGTCGGCCCTACACATAATCAACGTGATCCACGGAATGGTGGATCACCGACGAGAAGAGCAGCTCTGGTTAGAGCTCAAGCAGATAAAGGCAAAGGAGGTCCTGGGTGTGCAGCCCATGCCAAAGAAGCCGAGGCCGGACTCCAGGTACTCTATTACATTCTCAGATAGGGACTCCGATAGGGTTCAGCACCCTCACGACGATGCACTAGTCATCACCCTACAGGTCACCGACTACCAAGTTCGAAGGGTCCTCATCAACCTCGGCAGCTCGACAGATGTCATGTACTATTCCATGTTCAATAAATGGGGTACAAGGCAGAAGACTTACTACCGACCGACGTGACACTGGTGGGGTTCAATGCGGCATCCATCTGGATGCTTGGAAAAATCCTCATCCCAGTGACCATCGTCTCGGTCACTACCGAAGTGGAATTTGTGGTGGTCGACGTCATATCGCCCTACAACGCAATTCTGGGCCGAACTTGGGTCCATAGTATCAAGGGAGTGGCTTCCACATACCACCAGGTCATCAAATTCATCAGCAGTAAAGGAGTGGAAGAGCTTAGGGGAGACCAAACATCTGCGAAACAGTGCTATATCGCTGTTGTCAAAGGCAAGGTCACTCCTGAGCAAGTTCACTGGGTGGATGTTCCGGACCAGCCGGTACTGGAAGACGTCGATACAAACGCCTCGACAAAATCAATTGAGGACCTTGTTACCATCCCTCTAAGCACTGATGATCCGTAGCGCTTTTTTCTCATCGGTTCTCACATGGTCGAAGCAGATAAGGAGGCGATGGTCAACTTTCTAAAGCAGAACGTGGAGGTATTCGCCTGGATGCCTTATGAAATGCCGGGCGTGGACCCAAATTTCATCAGTCACCATCTCAACGTCCAGTCGGAATGCCGCCCTGTTGTCCAGAAAGCCCGAAGATCGATAGTTGTTCATGCCGGCGCCATCATAGAGGAAGTAGATCGTCTGACTGAGGTGCAGGAGATCTGAGAAGTTCACTATCCCACCTGGTTGGCCAACACGGTGGTGGTTAGAAAGAAGACCGGCAAGTGGAGGGTTTGTGTAGATTACACTAACCTCAATAAAGCTTTCCCCAAGGACAGTTTTCCCGTTCCCAAGATAGATCAATTGGTCAATTCAACGGCCGGACATCCCTGGATGAGCTTTATGGATGCCTATCGAGGGTATCATCAGATTGCGATGTTCGGCCCAGACTAGGAGAAGACAACATTCATTACACCAAGGGGGTGCTTCTGCTACAGGGTCATGCCCTTCGGTCTCAAAAATGCCGGAGCAACTTATCAGAGAATGATCACTAAAATGTTTAACTCTCAGCTCGGCGACATTATGGAAGCCTACATTGATGACATGGTAGTTAAAAGCAAGGCCGAGGAGAATCATCTGGCCGATCTGCAGAAGGTATTTGATATTCTGAAAAAACACAAGCTTCGGCTCAATGCTTCGAAATGTGCCTTCGAAGTCAGCTCAGGCAAGTTCCTGGGCTATCTAGTCACGTGCCGAGGCATCGAGGCCGATCCTTCTCATATCTCGGCAATCCAGAAAATAGAGGACTCCAGGACCCTCAAAGAGGTTCAGAAGCTTGCAGGAATGGCAGCAGCCCTCAACTGGTTCATCAGTCGGTCCTTAGACAAGTGCCGACTGTTCTACGAAGTCCTAAAAAAACAGTCGACGACATTTTCTCTGGACCGACTAATGTAGGGAAGCCCTCGGCCATCTCAAATAATATCTCTCATCGGTTCCCCTTCTCTCCAAACCAATGCAAGGGAAGAGTTATTCCTATACCTAGCCGTAACTCCACATGCCATCAGCTTAGCCTTGGTTCGACAAGAAGGGCCCGAGCAACTGTCAGTCTATTTCTCAAGCAAATCCATCATCAATGCAGAAACCAGGTATCTCCCTCTCAAAAAACTTGCATATGCTCTAGTTATTGCCTCCAGGAAACTTACACCATACTTCCATGTGCACACCAGTGTGGTTCTGACCGAGTTTCCTTTTCGGTCGATTCTGAAATGAGCCGACCTATCCGGTCGGATAACCAAATGGGTCGTCGAGCTCGCAAACTTCGACATCAAATTCCAGATAAGGATAGCCATCAAATGACAAATCTTGGCCGACTTGATTGTCGAATTCTCTCCTCAGTCCGAGGAGCCTCAAGCCGAAGAGACTCCTGCCGATCAAATCCAACCATAGACATTTTCGAATCAAGATTCGTGGAGGATGTTCGTCAACGGCGCTTCAAATTTCCGAGGGAATGGAGTCGGAGTCGTCCTTATCTCTCCTGAGAGCATCACTCACGAACATTCCCTCTGGCTCAACTTCAGTGCTTCCAATAATGAAGCTGAGTACGAAGCCCTACTAGTCGAATTGAAGGCCACCGAAGAACTAGAAATTCAGAGTCTCAAAGTCTACAGCGACTCTCAGCTTGTAGTCAACCAAGTCAACAGCGACTACAAGTGCTGAGACGAGCGGATGAGAAGCTATGTATAGAAGGCTAAGGAGAAGCTGGGGTTGTTCAAGCAATTCCAAATCTAGTAGGTTGGTAGGGAACAAAATGCTTATATCAACGCCCTAGCAGGAATAGTCTCAGCAGCTGAAGCCAGGGAACAGAGGATAGTCAACATCCAGAGCCTGGATTAGTCAAGCATTGAAGCTCCGAAGCAATCAGCAGTCTTGTTTATTAGTCAGGGTCTAAGTTGAATGGACCACATCATCTCCTTCCTCAAAGATGGCTCACTACTAGAAGACAAAAGGGAGGCCTGCCGAATTGTTCACAAGTCAACTCGGTTTTGGTTATGCCCAAAGTTCAAACTCTACAGGCGGTCCTTCTCAGGGCCGTATCTCCTTTGCATTCATCCAACACTGGTGGAAGGAGTGTTGCAGGAGCTATACGCCGGCAGCAGCAGGACCCACATAGGGGGATGATCAATTGCTCATTGGGCTATATCCCAGGGTTATTGGTGGCCGAAGATGATGGAAGACGGGGAAGAGATAGTAAGGAAATGTGACGCCTGCCAGAGGTTCTCCCCAATTATCAGACAGCCTGCCAAAGAGCTAAACCCCTTGACCAGTCCATGGCCTTTTTCTCAGTGGAGCTTGGACATCGTCGGCAAGCTTCTTACGACCTCAGGAGGTTTCGAATTCCTCATCATTGTAATAGACTATTTCTCTAAGTGGGTAGAGGCCGAACCTCTAGTCACCATAGAGGATAAGGATGTCAAAAGATTTGCGTGGAAGAACATTGTCTCTCGCTTCGGTATCTCATACGCCTTCATCTCAGACAACGGCACTCAGTTTGTGGGGGATCTCTTCACCAGTTTCTACGCCGAACACAGAATCAAATTCTACAATTCCACCCCTACTACCCCCAAGGCAATGGGCAGGCCAAAGTATCGAGCAAGACGGTCGACAGCAACATCAAGTGAAGACTCCAGGCAGCAAAAGGAAGATGGGCCGAGGAGCTTCCCATTGTCCTATGGGCCTACCGAACGACTCCTCGGCGCTCCACACGACAGAATCCATTCTCACCTGCCTTCGGCATGGAAGCAGTCATCCCATTGGAGGTAGGACTGTCGACTATCAGAACCGAAGCATTCGATGAGGCCACCAATAGCACAGCAATGGAAAAAGACCTAGACCTGGCCGAAGAAAGGAGAGACTCAGCTAGGATCAGACTAACGTCCTACCAGCAAGGAGTGGCAAGGAATTTTGCACGAACGGTCCAGTCAAGGGCCATCAAAATTGATGACTTTGTCATAAGAAAGGTCAAGGGCAATAAGAAGAAGAGTTCTGACGGCAAGCTCGGCCCCAACTGGAAAGAGCCGTACAGAGTGGTCGGCCAGACAGGGACCGGGGCTTACCGAATTGAAGAATAGGATGGTACGCCAATACAAAGGCCGCGGAATGCTACCAACCTGAGGCGGTATTATCACTAGTCCACATGTATTCTGGCCCAGGGCCCTTATCAATCAATGAAGTGATCGTTCTCAAAATTTCTTGTCTCAAATTTCGCCTATCTTTTTTATCGGTGGCATCGCCGAAACAACTTACTGTTGACGTTCATATGTAAAACGTGCATGCAACTCTTCGGTGGCATTACCGAAGAAGCTTACAGTTGTCGTTCATCTATAAAACATACATGCAGCTCTTCAGTGACATTGCCGAAGAAGCTTACAGTTGTCGTTCATCTATAAAACGTACATGCATCTCTTCGGTGGCATTGCCGAAGAAGCTTACAGTTGCTGTTCATCTATAAAACGTCCATGAAGCTCTTCGGAGGCATTGCTGAAGAAGCTTACAGTTGTCGTTCATCTATAAAACGTGTATGCAGCTCTTCAGTGGCATTGCCGAAGCAGCTTATAGTTGATGTTCATTTGTAAAACGTTCATACAGCTCTTCGGTGGCACCGCCGAAGCAACCTCCAAAGGTCTCGTTTACCTATAAAACATACAAGTGTTGCCCCGGTGCAATTACCGGAGCAACCACCAAGTTCTCACTCATCTACAAATTGTACAAGTGCCACTTCGGTATAGAGTCGGAGTAACCTACAAACACTAGCAGATAAATCATGTCGCCGAGCCGAGATCAAAACTTTGACTCGACAAAACCTTTTCCTCGGCTGGGGGAAAAAGGGCATATATCAAGCATAAAGAAAAGAAAGCATTCAGACAAGGCGAAACAGAAATTAGAAACAGTTCTACAAAAGAGACATAAGGACCGGCCACAGATCGGCTCGGTCCAGAAAAGGAACCAGCAAACAAAAACAAAAAAGCAGGGGATACAAAAAAATTACATCAAGCACCAGGAACAGTAGGATCGCCCCTAGCAAGCTCGGTCCCAGCAGCAGCTGTTGTCCCAGGTGTCGACGACGCAGACGGTGCTAGCCAAGCCTCGCCTTTGGCCGACGAGATGAGAGGAATTTCCCCCATCGCCAAAGGGTGATCTTCGACCCCTATAGAGACCATGGCACAGACCCATCCCTTTTGGAAGAGCCTTTCCTTCAGACAGCTCACTTGAGCGTGGTATGCAGCTTCGGCATCGTCGAAGCCCTTGTTGTAATGAGCCTCCTCGTCGTCGTCTATCTTCTTCTTAGCCTCCTCCAGCTCGGCCTGTGCTGCCTTAGTCGCAGCCTTCGCCGATGCTGCCTCGGCCTTCAGCCTAGAGATCTCGGCATCCCCAGTGGCAATGCGAGCATGCTTAACTGCCAGCTCGAGATATTTCATTTCAACACTGGCCTCGAGGGCCTTAGCTCTATTTCTCAGCTCGATCGAGGAACCCTTAGCCTCCTCAAGTTTCTTCAGGCCCGCCTCGTCCTCCTTCTTTGTCAGTCAGGAAGAAGTCTGGATATCACATATGCGATGATCCACCCCGGCCCCGGCAGCCATCATCTGCAAAGAAACACAAGGATCATCATATCAGTGTCGAAGTCTAAGATGGAATACAAAAGCAATAAATGAATGGCCTTACTAGGGCGACATGGTGCATCATCTTCCGGAAGCAGGTCTGGGGGCCTTTGGGGAGCTACTCCATCTCCTTCGGCAGAGTGAAGGCCTGAAGCAGTGCCATTGCCATGGTTGGGCTCTCTGAAATCAGGTCAGTCTCAACAGGCTCGTAGCCCTCAAAAGAGAGCTTGGGCGCCCATGTCGGCACCAACTTCTGGGAAGACCCTGTTCTCTCGGTAGTAGTAGGGTCTCGTACAGCCGTCTCCTCCGCGACGACTGCAGAGTGATCGGGAGGGATCGCATCCTCGGACCTCTTGGACCTCTTTTGATCATGAGCCTCCCTTAGCTCGTCAGTAGTGGGGGCAGCTCTAGGTCGAGCAGGCGGCGCCTCTTTTAATATGGCCACAATCGGTTCGGCCTCCACTGCGGCAAGGTCAGCACCAAGAGCCTCGGCTTCTAGATTAACAACCTTGCAGCACCCCATGTCTTCTTCTGGATGAGGGGAGGAAGGCTCAGCTGGATGCTCGAAGGAGGCTTCGGTTGGAGCTGGCTGATAGCCGAGGGTATGAGTATACGATGGAGTATACCCAAGAAGAGTTGGCGCCGATTGTCATTCACTTGGAAGCTCGGAGACCTTCTTAACTTTGTCCGTGTCAGCCTGAGCTTTCAAATTGCTGACGAGCCCAACGTCTGCAAAAGAAAACAAAAGGTTAGAAGATTTCAACAGATGGGTCAAATACAATCAAAGGAGCAATGCTTACCAAGGACGCCCCACCGGAACGGTACGTTAAACCGGCTGGTCGGGATGAAACAACTATCGGACACTATAATTAAGTCATCGACATATTTGTCTGAGTCCGGTAAATCAGCAATGAGGTCGGATTAGAGAGGCCTCCGACCAAGATAGTATTTCTTCGACTTCTTGTTGAAACCGACCATATAACTACCGAAGATGTCCGAAAAGCTGAGTTGGTCCACCTCATCCAGGGTGTCGTTCAGCCTCACCACCCCAATAGGATCCAAAAAGTGTTCACCGTCACTTGGGATGGTGTAGACGAAACTCGCTGAAAAAGCCAGTCAGGAAGAGATGGAAGGGGAACTGAACTCCCCCTTCTACCACGGTGATTATTGGAACATGAACATGCTCCGGCCCTGGCTCCGTATCACCAGGAGGAGTGAGCATAATGTTGACATCAACAAGAACCTCAAACTCTTCTCTGAATTTCTGGACGTTGGTTGGAGTATCCAATAGTTGTCGAAATTTGTCAGACCGCTTCTTCGGCGCCATTGTTGGATCTGAAAGAACACAAATAAGTACGGCATCGTTAGTAGGTCCGGAATCTACCTATGCAATTAAGAAAAGGAAGGCTCTTGGCCTGACCTTCAACTATCAGTCAAGAACAACTCGGCTCGATCAAGAATAGGTTGAAGGTGTTCATCCTCGTCTATGGAGGCCTGAAACCACCAACCACCATAGATGCCTTGGGATGTGAGTCCCAAGGACAAAACATCGCCAAATCGACGTGAGATCAAAGAGAAAGTGAAAAATCTACAAAAGAAGCAAGAAATCAGTACCTAGATTGCAAAAAACTTCTCAGAAAAGCTTGAAAAGGAGTTCGTCGGAGTCTGTTCGCAAGGTGGCCGGAAATCGCCTCTACGGTGGCCGAAAATCGCCTGAAGATTGAAGAGCTAGAACAAATGGAAGAAGGCTGGAGCCCTAAGAGATTATTTATAGTAGTGACCTGGGCGGGAAACTGGATGACTGGTCGAACCGGCCAAGCCAGTAAAAATGCATAAACTATCATTACTGCTGCATCGAGAATTGCACCGATGCTGTCAAGTGGACTTCGCGTGCATACGTTGTCCCATCCACCGCAGGGCCGACCAATGGCAGCATGCCACATGGCCAGCTCATCCGTCATTCCAGATGCGTGTCTGCCACTGGGGCTGACAACTGTTGATGTGACATCTTGGCAGACGCGCCATCAACGCAAAAGGCAACATGTCATCAGATTCAAAGTGGCAGTTGAATAAAGTTGTCAGAGGTCCAAACTCCAAGATATTATTGAAAAATCGATGTTGGAATAGAAACACTACTATTTTCAAGAAATAAGAGTATATGGCTGAAAATGTAAGTCTTCAATGAAACCCATATGCCTTTATGTCATACTTCACTCCATGTTATTGTTCATGCTATGTACCTGAAAATTTACAGGTTTGAGCATACACTTGCCTAATACTAAAATCTTTACAATTTCTACATGTATATGCCATGTATATGTGCAAAGTGTGTGTCATATGTCTCGTCCTATGTAAACACACACACACACACCCAAAACTAAATTCCTTAATGTCATGAAATAATAGGCTGTGTCATGTCCGTACGATATTCAATTCCTTACATCTTTATCCTTTCATTGTTCATATTTTAGTGAATTGCTCCTAGGAAACACATTTAGATGATCCTGCGCATTTTATTCGTCGAGGCCACACCAAATGGTTCCTCTCAATATTTATAGTCGATGACACACCAAATGGTTCCCCTCAATATTTAACTTTGAGGCCACATCCATCGATGCCCCTCAATATACTCCTATGTTGTACCACATGGGATACCCCTTGCCCTTTTCAATTATTTCACCAATATTCATGGTTTGATAAAAATATTCTTATGTCCTCATGTACGGTGTACAAGAGCACAAATTTCATGCTCTCATATTAATACTAAGCTTCAACTCGCATCTCCACGTTTCCAACTCAAATCATACGTATCCTCAAGTAATCATATCATAATCTCTCCTAACCATACCTAGGAAAAATGTAGATTTTTCAGAAATAAACCCTAGGTATACTATGAAAATGCCACAAACACACATTATATGGGCGGTTCCCTTGCCCGATAAATCTTACCAACTTTTTTTACCAATAATAAATACACCTACTTTGGGGGTCCACTGCGATGATTCAAACCGTTAATAATGTTTAAATCAATAAAATATAACACCTTGTAAAAATTCATCTCAATCGGATATCAGTAAGTCTTTGATCCAAATAATTTTGCATAACATCGGTTCTTGTCAGTTTTCTGTGGAACTGTTTGGATCAAGGACTTACTGATATCCGATTGAGCTGAATTTTTGCAGGGTATTATATTTTATCAATTTGAACATTATTAATGATTTGGATCATCGAAGTGGGCCCCCAAAGTAGGTGTATTTATTATTGGTAAAAAAAGTTGGTAAAATTTGTCGGGCAAGGGAACCATTCCCTATATATATATAATGTATGTAGAAAAAAGTAAAGAAACCCCTACCTCAAGGTTAGAGAAGAAATCATGAGTTCCCAAAGTTGAAGGAGTAAACAATCTATCGGGTGCTCCTTGAATCCCATGAACCAATCTACAATCTTACTCCTTGGTCGGACGGTCCAATCTGAGTCCTAGCGATCTCAAATGGAGATAAAAGGTGAAGGTGAGGAGAGGGGGAGAGGCTGTCAAATTTTGAGTGAAGATGAGAAGGAAAATGAAATAAGAAAGGCTTTTGGTCATACGTATATGACCCTAACCGACCTAGCAACTATCAGTATTTACTTTGTCGTTTGAGCTATAACTATTAGTAATGACTTCCCCTATATCTTGCGAAAGATCGGTACCTTCTTTGTACCTTTACCAGATTCATCAACTATCAATACTTGCTTGCCACTATGGGATTGAAGTATTGGTAATTAATCTAATGGTATCTCACTTAATCCTTCAACTATTGGTAGTTGCTCACTCCGAGCCTATCACTATTGGTAATAATTGGATCTGTAACTCAATAATTTTCATCAGACCTCATCACTACCAGTATTTGCTTGCCCCTTGGCAGGTAGGTAGCTATCGGTAGTTGCCCAGTTGGTTACCCACGAAATCCCTCTATTAGTGGTAGTTGCTTACTCCTAGGAATATAACTATCTGTAGTTTAGGGCTCAACATCACAACTTCAATTTCTAACTCCAATCCAAACCACGGATAACTACGACACAAATTGAGGTCTCTACAAAATTCATCTACTCTAGTTTTTCTCCTTCCCCGGCAATACCTTGTGTAATCTATGCTGAATTAGCAAGGCCTTCGTCTTTATCTTTTAAAGACCGAAGATACTATGAAATGTGAAACATGAAACCCTAGGTCTAAACTCGGAGCTTTAATACCAATTCTTTGGAAATTAATACCTTAATAAACAATAAGAATGAGAAGTACAAACAAAAGCAATCACACAAGTACATAAAAGATATATGTGGTTCCCACTATCGTAATAATAGGATGCGTCCATGTGCAAAGAGCGAGGAGAATTCACTATAATAAAAAAGTGAGATTACAATGGAATCAACTATAACCATCATTCCACAAATTAAATCATCATGAATCCTAAGTAACGACCAAATGAAGAGATACCAAGGACAATTAAGCACTTATGGGGACCAAAATCCTCACACACTTTCATACAACTCTTGGTCAAATCAATACAAATTATCCCAATATATAATCATGCAATAGGGCATTGTCATAAGAAGTCCAAATGATATATTAAAAATATTCTATGTTCAAAAAATAATGTAAAAGAATGTCATAAATTTTATAAACCTTAGTCTTGTATTTTCTATTGAAGTGTTCATGATAAAAATATATATTCTGTTGGAGTGATGAACTTATTATATTTTATTGCTAATTTATACATTGACAATAT
>NMUG010008042.1:0-11811 GCA_002855965.1 Monotropa hypopitys | reverse complement strand
AAAATATGGAGTAAAATATGGTTTGGTGTGCGTTTAAGTAAAATGATGATTTCTATAAGGTGTTGAGTTAAGGCGTGGTGAAATGGTGATTTCTATTACAAAGTGTGGTGTTGAGTTATAAATGGTAAAATGGTAATTTCTAATAAGAAATTCGGTGTTGAGTATAAGTGGTGTTATTTTCTAAAAAATAAAATGGTGTTGTTTTTGGTGTGAGTAAAATGGGTGTATTTTCGAAAGGTACCCTCATGCTAGTTGATTGACTAGACGAGGAGCCAAACAGCCGCTGGAAAGGCCAGACGGGGATCGTTTGGCCTCCATGAAGGACCAGATTGATGGGATCCAGAAGCGTATCCAGGCGAAGACCCCCGCGACTGTTGACGAATTGGTGCAGAACACCGACTCCCCCTTTTCCATCAATGTTCTGAATTCCCCTCTGCCTCCTAAGTTCAAAATGCCCATGCTAGAGTCTTTTAATGGCACGTCGGATCCGCTGGACCATTTGGAAACTTACAAGAACCTCATGACGCTCCAGTCTGTCCCCGACGAGGTCATATGTCGAGCCTTCCCTGTCACCTTGAAAGGGAGTCCGCGCATGTGGTTTAATAAGCTCAAACCAGACAGTGTTGATAGCTTCAAGGAGCTCAACTAGAAATTCGTGAGTTACCTTATTGTCGGGTAGCGTTATCGCAAACCAGATACTCACCTGCTCACCGTCCGGCAGAGAAAGGGTGAATCAGTGCGAGAATATATTTCACGGTTCACACAAGAGGCTATGTAGATTGAAAGTGCGGATGACAATATGGCTATGGTAGCCTACATAGCTGGCCTGTGGCCAGGGACCTTGCTGTTCAACCTGACCCAGGACCCGCCCCACGACATGGCCGAATTATTGATGATGGCTCAGAAGCACATCAATGCAGAGGATGCCCTGAACGCAAGAAAGAACAGGGACGATGTTCACCAGGCCTAGGTGTCAGCTCCCCAGGGTCAGGCTGAGAAGTGAAGAAGAGATATCCCTAAAGGATCTTCTTACGAATAGAAGGGAAAGAGGATTGATCAGCGAGGTTCACCAAGGAGGGGGTCACCCACGAGGAGCCCGCATCGGAAGATTGGCGGACCGCTAGAGAGGTATGGAAACTACACCCCTCTTATTGCTTCCGTCGAGCAGGTTATGGATGACCTCAGGAATGATCCTGATCTGAGGTGGCCGGCCCGTCTTAAGAGTAACCCGATAAAAGGCCCAGGGACAAGTACTGCCATTTTCACAGGGATCATGGGCACTACACCAACGACTGCATTGATCTCAAGGGCCAGATTGAAAAGCTGATCCAGAAAGGAAGATTGCAGAGATTCGTGCGAAAAGCTGAGCCAAGAGCTCAGCGTGATGGCCCGAGACAAGAAGAACGTGGCAGGATTCCGGAAAACAACGACCCCATTGGGAAAATAAGGGTGGTTCATGGTGGATCAGCCGGAGGAGGAGAATCCAGCTCAGCTCGCAAAGCACATCTGAGAAAGTTACGGGCAGAAGACCCCATGGAGATCTGCACAGTGGGAAGACAGTCGAAATGTGCAAGGAGAGAAGATCCCCCTATCATGTTCTCGGAAGGGGATGAGAAGGAGACAGTTTATCCCCACGATGATCCCTTAGTGGTCACAATGACTGTGGCCAATTACAAAACCCTATGAATATTGGTTGACAGCGGAAGCTCGGCAGACATCCTCTTTCTGCACATATTTGATCAGCTCGGGCTGGGACGAGATCGGTTGCGACCAATGACGTCACAGTTGGTTGGATTTTCGGGAGATACAGTTTACCCGAGAGGTCAGATTGCTTTGCCCGTAACGCTGGGTGATGAGCGCAGGCAGGTTACTCATATGATCGACTTCTTGGTTGTGGATGCCCCTTCGGCTTACAATGCCATCGCGGGGAGAGTACTACTCAACAAGGTTAAGGAAATAGTCTCGACTTACCATTTGAAGGTAAAGTTTCCCACCCCTGGTGGAGTGGGAGAGCTTAAAGGGGATCAGAAAACAGATAGAGAATGTTATAATTTCTCGGTGAAGCACCGTTATGAGGCTATGGGGGTAGAAGAACTGGATGTCAGGGATCAGGAAAATCTCATGCATGGGGAGCCAGACGAACAGCAAACTTCCTTGGAGTTATGGCCCGACCATCCCGGCCAGTCAATTCAGATTAGCACCGGGTTGAGCACAGTGGAAAGAGACCACTGGCAGATTATTTGCGGTGCAGTAGGGATATATTCGCATGGAGTCATGAAGATATCCTAGGGATAGACCCGATGATTATAACTCACCGACTGAATGTAAATCTAGACTGCCGACCGGTCAAGCAAAGAAAGAAGGTGTTTGCATCCGAAAGGAATCAAGCGGCTGCCGAGGAAGTAGCCAAGTTATTGAGAGCAAGATCAATCATAGAAGCAGTACCCGGAGTGGATTTCCAACGTAGTCATGGTAAAAAAGTCATCGGGCAAATGGAGGATGTGCGTAGACTACAAATACCATAATAAAGCCTGTCCAAAGGATAGTTTTCCCCTACCGAGGATAAATCAGCTCGTTGACTCAACGTCAGGATTCGAGTTGTTGAGTTTCATGGATGCTTTTTCAGGTTACAACCAGATCCAGATGACCGAAGATGACCGAGAGAAGACTACCTTTATAACTGATAGAGGCTTGTACTGCTACAATGTGATGCCATTCAGACTAAAGAACACAGGTGCCACTTACCAGAGGCTAGTCAACAGAATGTTCAAAAGCTTAATAGGCACAAGTGTGGAGGTGTATGTTGACGATATGCTTGTCAAGAGCAGGAAGAGGACCGATCATGTTGAAGATCTGTCCAGAGCATTCCAAGTGCTAGGAAAGTACGGGATGAGGATGAATCCTGCCAAGTGCGCGTTTGAAGTAGCGTCAGGGAAGTTCCTCAGTTTTATGGTTTCACACCGGGGGATAGAAGCCAACCCAGAAAAAATCAGAGCGGTGATGGAGATGAGATCGCCTACTACTGCCAAAGAAGTCTAGAGGTTAACAAGATGCATGTCGGCCTTAAATCGCTTCGTATCAAGAGCCACAGACAAGTGCCACCCATTCTTCAGAGTATTGAAGAAGTCCTTTGAATGGTCAGAAGAAAGCGAACAGGCCTTTGCCCAGTTCAAGAACTATCTTCGTAACCCTCCTCTTCTAAGTCTGGCAAGAGATGGGGAGGAGCTTTTCCTATACGTTGCGGTTTCTGCTCATGCGGTTAGCTCAGTGCTGATCCGAGAGACGGAAGGGGTTCAGTACCCCGTCTACTACACCAGCAAAGCGTTGAAGGGGGCAGAAACTAGATATCCAAAGATTGAGAAAATGGCATTTGCCGTGGTTACCGCGACGAGGATATTGAGGCCCTACTTTCAATCCCACCTCATTGTCGTCCTAACCAACATGCCACTCAGGAAAGTGTTATTCAACTCCGACACCTCAGGTAGACTAATCCAATGGTCGTTGGAACTCGGGGAGTTTGATATAGACTACAGGCCAAGAACCGTAATAAATGGGCAAGCGGATGCTGATTTCCTCGTGGAATATGCTGCTCTGGATCCTGATGTTGAGAAAGAAGACATGCAAATATGGCATCTTGGTGTCGATGGGTCGGTCACCAAGAATGCTAGTGGGGCTGGACTGGTGCTCACAACGCCAAAGGGACAAAAGCTGAAGTATGCACTGAAGTTCAACTTCAAAGTCACCAATAACCAAGCTGAGTATGAGGCACTTGTGTTTAGGTTGCAAATCGCACAAGTGGTCGGAGCTAAACGATTGGTTGTGGTGAGCGACTCGCAACTGGTGGTCGGTCAAGTGAATAGGGAATTCGAGGCCAAGGAAGAAGCAATGGGCCAATACCTGGAGGTGGTCAGGAAGCTTAAAGGAGCTTTCGCGGAGTTTGCCATTTCCCAAATACCAAGATCAGATAACCAAGAGGCGGATGACCTATCAAAAATAGACACCTCGCCAGGAGATGTGATCCCCGAAGGAATATTGGTGCGACAATTGAATGAACCGAGCATTGGGGCCCTTGGCTCGATGATCTTGGCGATTGACTATTCCAACTCACGGGCTACCCCAATCATTTCTTATATTAAGATCGGCGAGGTACCGGAAGACAAAGGAGAGGCCCGGAAACTTATAATCAGGGTAACAAAATATGTTATTTTGGGTGACATCCTCTGCAGAAGAAGCTTTTCACTGCCATACCTACAATGTATGACGACAGGGGAGGCAACCAGGGTCATGGAGGAAGTCCACGAAGGCACATGTGGAACTCACTAGGGAGGAAGAGCCCTGGCATACAAGATAGTGAGGCTAGGATATTACTGGCCCACAATGCAAAAGGAATGCGCCCAGATGGTGAGAAAGTGTGATCTGTGTCAGAAATTCGCCAATGTCCCTCACAAGCTACCTACCCAGATGAGCCCGATGAGGGGTCCCTGGCCTTTCGCACAGTGGGGGATGGATTTTATCAGACCATTACCAAGGGGAAGAAGCCAATTACAATACGCGATAGTGGCCATCGACTATTTCACCAAATGGGCGGAGGAAAAGGCACTATCCACCATAACTGCTCAGGTAACCGTCTCTTTCCTATGACAGAATATCATATGCAGATTTGGTCTACCATGCGTGCTAGTGGTTGACTTGGGAAAACAGTTTGACAATGCGGATTTTAAAGGATTCTGCAGTGCCAAGGCAATCCATGTGCACTACACGTCAAAAGCTTATCCTAGGGCCAATGGGCAAGCTGAGATAACTAATCGGGAAATAAAAAAGGGACTGAAAGCACAAAGGGAGACTGGCCGGAGGAGTTGCATTCTGTGCTCTGGGCATTTCGTACTACGTCGAGAACATTAATAGGGGAATCTCCCTATGCCCTATCCTTCGGAGCAGAAGCCGTTGTACCGATTGAAGTGGAGTTGCTCAACTACAGAACGATGTCGTTGGGCGAGATCGAAAACAAGGAAGAATTGAGGACCGAGCTAGATCTCCTAGAGGAAAAAGGGACATGGCAGTTGCGAAGAACGTCATTTACCAACAACGGATCACCAGATATCATGATGCTAAAGTACTGCCGAGATCGTTTCAACCTGGCAATCTTGTGCTCAGGAAAGCGGACCCTACAGGAAGGAGAGTCAATCAGTTACAGCCTAACTGGGAGGGTCCCTACAAAATATTGAGACACTCCAAGGTTGGGGCGTACATGCTAGCCACTCTCAGAGGAAAAGAACTGGTCAACCCATGGAATGCTGAACACCTCAAGCGTTATTACAAGTAAAGATCAAATTCATTTACATGTTTCCTCAACTTATTTTGTTATGCTCATTCTCTGTATTTTTGAAATCAACTGATTGTCCATTCGAATTTGATAACTGATTTCTTCAATAAACTGTCGTTGCCTACAAAAACCGATCTATCTATTCATGAGGAAAATTTGAAGTTAAATTATACTAAGGCACAACTCGGTTGATTAGCTACGGCACAGCTGAGCGCATGGCTAAGGCCACCAAAAATGCTACGGTGTGAATTTGTGCTAAGGCACAGCTCAGCTGATTAGCTATGGCACAACTGAGCATATGGCTAAGGCCACCAAAAATGCTACGACATGAATTTATGCTACGGCACAGCTCAGCTGATTAGCTACGGCACAGCTGAGCACATGGCTAAGGCCACCAAAAACGCTACGACATGAATTTGTGCTAAGGCATAGCTCAGCTGATTAGCTATGGCACAGCTGAGCGCATGGCTAAGGCCACCAAAAATGCTACATCGTGAATTTGTACTAAGGCACAGCTCAGCTGATTAGCTACGGCACAGTTGAGCGCATGGCTAAGGCCACCAAAAATACTACGGCGTAAATTTGTGCTAAGGCATAACTCAGCTGATTAGCTATGGTACAGCTGAGCGCATGGCTAAGGCCACCAAAAATGCTACGGCGTGAATTTGTGCTAAGGCACAGCTCAGCTGATTAACTACGGCACAACTGAGAGCATGGCTAAGGCCACCAAAAACGCTACGGCGTGAATTTGTGCTAAGGCACAGCTCAACTGATTAGCTACGGCACAACTGAGTGCATGGCTAAGGCCAGCAAAAACACCACGGCATGAATTTGTGCTAAGGCACAGCTCAGCTGAAATACTACAACCTGAAATGGTGCTCGTCTGATAAACTATAGCAATGTAACATAACGACAAATAAGAATAAAGGAAGAACAGTAAGCAGTAAGTGAAGATTTCAGAGCACCTGAGCACTTCACTTAGGGGAGGATAGATCAGATGAGATGATCAAACGCGAATATGGGAACATATGCAGGAACAAGGATAAGCAAAAGTAAAGAAACACCAACACAAGAACATCACAAAGCCATGAAAGTTTACAAAGTCTGAAGGATCATTACAAAAATCATTACAATATTATCGAGTGTGGTCCTAATCAACAACTGAGGCATCCGAAGAAACTTTAATGTTTCCCCGATTCTCCTCCACATCGGAGCTGTTGGGAACCATGGCATCGTCCACAGCCTCATCAACATGGGTTGGATGTTCTCCAATGGCAGTAGATGCTTCTGCAACGCTCGCCTCGTCTGTTTGGGCACCTACCCCGCCGCTCTTACCACTGTTATCATCTTCAACGACTACCAGGATTTTCGGAATTGGATCCCTTGGGTGGACGTCGAGAACGTTGATGCTTACACCCATCTCATCATCCATGGAGTAAAAATGGAGAAATCCAAGTCAGAGTAATAGGCGGAGGCAGCCTCTTTCATTGCATCTACACCTTCGTCGAAATAATGTTGAATTCTTTGTTGAAACTTATCCGACCTGGCCATCATAGTGGCTATAGACGCCACCATATCCTCTATCATTTGCAAAAATGGCTCTGACACCAAGTATTCTTCGATGATTTTTTCGCGATTGGTCACAGACTGTTTTGCTTCAAGAGATAAAAACTTATTTTCCCAGTCCTTGGCTTCAGCTCGGAACTGCTCGGCAAGCTCTTTATTGAGCTTCAGCTCATCGTTTGCCTTGTCCAACGCTAGATTGACCGAGGCCAGGCTCAGCAGTATCCCGAGCAGCCGTCAACTCCCCAATCAGGACATCTGATGCCTCCTGAAAATGCTGGATCTTGTTGAGATCTTTGCTCAGGGAGACGTTGTCAGCGGTTAAGCTCTGATTCGCTGTCTGTAATTCCGCTTTCTCGTTTGAGAGTACAGTCACTTGCTTTCCCAGAATTCCATCCGAATTATGGCCTGTGAAAGAGAACGTCATTAAAATTTGAAAAGGACGATAAGATCGAGAATAATAGAAAATAGCTCCTAAATCTCGTACCTTCCCAAGCTCAAACAGACCAGCCTTATAGAGGTCTGTGGAGTCAGTAACTGACATAACCCTGTTATCAGCGGGCTGAGAAAAATGCCTCATCTTTTTCATTGACACATCCGGATCAAAGAGACCAGAAATGCCATCGTCGTGCTTGTGCAAAGGAGCATATGTTTCGGTCTCAGCTCGAGTTGAGGGGGCAGTGGAAACTGGAGGGAGAAGCAGATCGGCCATAGGTTTCTTCCCTTGGGCTTTGCTGAGAACCACCGTGGGAGGAGAAGTCTTTTTTGAAGGAGAGGCTCCTTCCTTTATGACGACCCCTTTTCTAGGGGCTGTGACGCCCAGAATAGCGGCTATGTCAGCCTCCTCATTCGCGACTTTCCTTTTTCGTGAAGGGCGCCTGGGGACTTTCGAAGCGGCAGGCTCCTGTTGTTTCGTCATCTCTGGGGAGAAAAGCTCAAAAATAGTAAGGATGACATGTTATTTAAAAATACAATGAGAGCCATTTCAAAGCTTGGATACCTCTTTCCAAAGCAATGGGCTTGTTCTTACTTCCAGACCTAGAAGATGGGTGGCCAACAATTCTCATGATACAAGGAGGGAATACTTATGAATTGGATGACCCCGAGCTCTGGTCACCTCTTCTCTCTTCTTATCGGATATGGTCACGCCTTCCCGACCTGGTAGATCAAAGAAAAGAGGTCAGAATTACGCACAACAAGAGTATATCTCATAAAAGCAAATATCCAAAAAGGAGGTCAGGGGCTCACTTTCGACAGAGGGGAAACCCCATTGCCCACAAATAGGGAAGCTCTTCTTCTTCTCCCAAGAGTAGAACTCCCAATCTGAGCCCCCCACAAAGAAGAATTTGTCCTTCTAGGATTTTTTGGATGAAGGGAGGTCCTTCACCAGATCTTTCCCCTTATCCCGCTTGGAGAAATACCACTAGTCACGGGTCATAGGACTTTATTTCAGGTTGAAGAGGTGAAGGAAGACCCTCAAGGACAGTGGAGATTTACCGCCTGACGAGGCGCTCCATAAAACGACGCAACCGATTAGGGTCCTCCAGGCGTTGGGGTCAGTTGCCCCGGAGCAAGCCAAAAATGTGCCAGGATTTCCCTGGCTACAGGAGGAATAGGGATACACAGCCCTCCCTCTAGGGCTCCCAAGTAAATGCATGCCTCATTTGGAGCGCTGGAACAAGCGCTCTCGCCCTTCCGGGGGACGCGGAGCTATACGTTCGCCGGGATGTCGTATTTATCCCTAATCAGCTCTAAGTCAGACACTGAGATGGAAGACTCATAATTCCAGGCCGCAAACTCATCCTCAGGATGACGGTTCCTAATAGGGTGTGTCTCTATAGGCTCTTCCCTAAAGGATAGCGCACTAGCACCTTCACGTCCCAAAAGGAGAGCAACTTCTACATCCGTGTCGATATCCTCCGTCAAAGGAAGAGGAGTTCTCGTGCTGGAACTCGCCATGGATAAATCCACAGTTCGGCAATGAGAAAATCAAATGAGAGACGAGGACCAAGCGTACCTAAGGAAAGATCTGGGACCGAAGACCACGAGAACTCAGAGCGTGAAAGGAGGAACAAGTTCTGGAAATGACAGAGGCAGAAGGAACGGGAAGTGAAGGGAAGGATACCAATCGGTTCATATCTTTCCCTCGGAACTCTAAAAGACCGAATGGTTGGGATTAAAGGCACTGCCTGGAATAACGTGAAGGGATTGCGATGCACGACATGTGATCCCGAACATTTAATGCACACGCGTTACGAGGCATGCCAATCGTCAGGGGAAAACACCTATTCGTTCCTGACCTCTTGAGCTGACCAGAAGCCCAGGAACAGGGGAGCAACTGATGAGAAAAATAACCCAAGGGTTCAGCCCAGGATGACCAATGGGCGTCAGCCCGTGCGTCAGCTCGGGTCTGGCTCTGGATTGAGGAGCTCGGACGTGTTCGGGCCAGGACGGGTGCAATAACTGAATAGGAGAGCTGTGTAATGGTTATCTGTGCGTAAGGTATGTGCAACCGAATGTCCGAGATGAGCGCCGAGAATGGCGGAGCAGATTGGTTCGAATATGGAAACTACCATTTACGGTTAGCGAGGATAAGGAAATGGGGGGAACGCTCCCATGGATTACGGGAATGGCGGCTAGGGTTACGAGATCCTACTGCCCAGGTATATATAGAAAGGTTAAGCACGAAGGAAAGGTACGCATTCATTCTTACACTCTTACACTCGGTGAATTCTCGTTCTCTTCCTCAAACAACTATTGACTTGATCGTCGGAGACGATTTGGAGGCACCCCTTTCTCTTTGTGCCTCTAGATCGTTTTCCCTTTCCAGGTGGTAGCAGCTCTCAAGCGACAATGAGGTTATCTTATCGGAGGCCGAGCTGTAAATTGATTCATCAACACTTTTTCTACTTTCATTTTTTTGAAAACAGAAATAGAACACGGATGGCTTAAATATAATTTATGTAAAATCAACAAAAAAAAATTGAAGGTCGGTGTATAATAATTTGAAAATGAAAGTAGATAACCAAATAAACTTTTACTTTCTAATTTTTTTAAAAACTAAAAATAAAAACAGAAAACAGGAGAAATTTCAAACAAGACCTTAATATATGGGTAAAGTTAGCAATTTTAAGCCCAACAATGATCTAATCAAAAGGAGTTGGCAAAAATTCAAATCCAACTATCGATTTTTCTTTATAATATAATAGCTGCTTTAAACGGCAGTACGGTTAAATACAATTTTATTATGGAGTAAATTCCAAGTCACGTTTTATCTCTCACCCTGCATATCTGGTAGAGATGGGCTCACTTTTGTTATTACATGATTGGTGAAGAGTGAATTTCACCACTGCCACATATGCAAGCCGTGGATGTAGTAAGTTTTGGAATTCACTCCATAGCATAATTGGGTAAAATAAGTGAAAGTGAAAAGCATTTATTAAATTCTAAAAGTTTCCAATATTGTTAAATGCACAACTACTTGTCAGAGTGGAGATTGAGTTTTATCAATTATATAAAACACAACACTACGTGGATTCTATATATTTTAGTTTGATCTAACGATCTAAATTAGTTTGATCTAACAATTTAAAATTTTGTTTTTACGTAATAATTGAGTTCTATATTCGGGAGATCGCACGAATAATCCGAGACATTTATAAATTTTAAATAATATTTTAAGTGATATTGTAAAAATTAGGTCTAACTTTTGAATTATTTTGGATGAACTAGTTAAAGTTATCCGAATTATATTATTTTTTGTATAATCGCTTAAAATTTATTTTAAATTTTATCAACAACTTAGATTATTATGTTGTGCCTTAAAGTGCAAGATTTTACCTTCGTTGCGTTGTACCATAGACACTAGCAAACTCTAATTTACCACTAAAGCATTTGTTTTGTGGAGATTGAATTTCAAACAATAAAAAACATATTGAGTAACTTTTATGACTAGGATATACTATTTTTTGTTATTAAAATAAATGTTACTAGCTTTGGTTATTAAAATAGTGAAATTTGATTATTGGCAGGGGAGGAGCCATTTGGAGGGGAGGTGGCACATGCCACCCCCAATTTTTTTCACATCTACTAGATAAAAAAATTATTAAATTATTTAAAAATGTTATGTTTACACCCTCGTATATGTGGGTCTCATATTAAATTATTAATTTATTAATTTTTTAATAGAATGTATGAAATTATTGTAAATGTGACACCACCGACTTTCATTTCTGGCTCCGCCACTGATTATTGGTAAGAATGTTCTTAAATTTGATTATTCCATTGTGAGACATTTTTGGACAAACATTGTTAATCTTGAAAAATGCTAGGAACACAATAATATGGTTACAATAATGTTATAACAATTCTGTTTTAGTAAGAAAATATTATAAGACCTATAAAATATTGTGGATCCTATAACATTTTCTTACCAAAACATATCAAAATAAGATTATTGTGACACTTGTGATTTTTTGTTGTGTTCCTAGCTCATCCGTTAATCTTTGTTATTGTTGTGTTTTGATTAGGTTATTGGAGATGTTCTAAGTTAGTATTATATTAATACACAAAAGTATAATGACATCGCTAGAATTGGATGACATCAACAATATGTTAAGCCATGAAGAAAAGGAATGAGGTGACAAGTATAGGATTGGCGGAAAACGACGAACTCCTCAAAATTTGTTTATAAATAGATGTCTCAATTCTTAGTTTTATTCATTCAAAAAGTTAGATAATTAATATTGTAAAAGTAATATATATAATAATAAGTAATGCTTCAATACTATTAAGACCAATTCTTTCACAATAATTTCTAAAAAATTATGTGTAGCATCTCTTATATTTAATTTCTTTAATTCTTTAATTATTTAGTTTAATTTTGTAACTAATTACACTCTTTGCATAAATCATATCATAATTTG
>NMUG010008041.1:0-11812 GCA_002855965.1 Monotropa hypopitys | reverse complement strand
AAATATTCTATGTGAATCCTTAGACGTTAATGACTAGTTGTAGAGGCCTTTTCACACCCTTCGTACGTTGACTGTTGCTTGGACACACTTAGTTGGTATATGTTGAGTAGGATGGATAGTCCCTTGGAGTTGTCCCCCTCCTTGGGAATAGACTTGTAATAATAAGAAAAGAATAATTATTTTAGTGGTCATTGAATTGAGAAAATGGAATCATATAAAGGAAATAAAGATAAAAGAATGTAAGACTTGGAAGAAATGCGAATGGGAAGAAATATGAATTTAATGCTTATGTTAGCTTACTTTATGTCGTTAACTCAAGTTATTTTATTATGTTAATTCATATCTTGTTAGTCATATGTTTAGATGTCATTTATTATACAAATTACAGCGGTGTGGGGACCACATATAACTCTTATATACATATAAAGATATAGGTAGTCGTTGGATCAAAACCAACGGCTGAGATCGATACTACATTATTCAAGCAAAAAAATTTCAATCAATCCTACCATTAATAAAGCAAATCATATATTCCTAAATTATGATAATTACATCTCTAGATTATGCTAATTATATATCTAAATTATATTAATCACATCATTGATAAGATACTATATAAAATATGGGATACACCAAAATCTATTATATAAAACACAAGGGTGTGGACCCTACATTTTTCACACACATTTTATCTACACATTTTCATACATTTTATACACATTTTTCACACATTTTCTAAAAAAAACACTAAAACAATTTTAAAAATAGTTTTTTAGCTTTTTACAAAAACTATTTTTATTCTATTTTGTCTTTAACTACATAAATGTTTGATTTTTTAATTGAATTTAAATGAATAAAAAAATTAAATTGTTTTACTCAATTTTGATTTTTTTTAGTTTTTTACAAAATTTTCTATACCGAAAATGCGGATCGAGTGTCGTCACTCATCATGAGTGTGGAATACACGAATTAGTGCCGAATGCACTACTAACACCCGAAATTTTATAGTACTCTTAGGTATTGTGTTGCGCTTTTTATTCTGTCGCCCCGTGCCGATGGCACGGGCTATCACTATTATCTAACAAACTCTAGATTTCCTTGCTTGTGTCTTTCTTTTCTTCTTTTCTTTTAGCTTGGAAATCCAGGACTTGGAGGCTTGATGATTGGGTCCACTATAGTCAGACTTGGAGCAGTGTTAGTCTTTTCAGTGGGCTTGGTAGTTTTAGCAGGTGGTTGTGTTGGCTAGTTTTTATAGCCCTTTTGTTATTATTAGTTGTACAGCTGTTAGGCTTACTCAGTTGTAGTAGTTGCTTTACTTTTCAGGCGGTGTTGTCTTGTTTCTTATTGTTGCTAGTAGTTATTAGAATTATTCATTTCTGGGATTCGTGAGATGTAGTCTTCCGATGTACTAGAAGCTTTATGTTGATGTCTTATTGTGAGGTGATGTTTTATATTGAAGATTTTAAGGCTTTTTATTAGTTTTACCTTGAGGTGAATGTATCTTTTGAGGTTTTTAATTATCAAGACTTGGGTTTTTATCTGGAGGTGTTCTTCGTAACATTATTCGTCCAATAATTGTTTAAAATTAAATGATTATTTGGGACGGATCGTTACACAATCTATCTCCTCGAAGATGGAGACCTTGTTCCTGCTGAAGCCATTGCACCAGAGACCCGTCTGAGGGAAGCTCCGGACACAGAGCTGAGGACCCGTCGGGAAAGGGACCACAAACGCTCCGGCAGGCACCAAGGAGCATATGAAGATCGCATCCACAAAAGAAGACATCACAGGGATTATAGCTCCCCTCCTCGAAAAACGAATGGGATCTAAGAGACCACCTCAATTACTGGAGAAGCCAGGCAGCTCCTAGCCCACACCGGAGGCCAGTTCAGCAAAAAGCATCCGTTGACGCAAGGCTCCGGCAGCTCAACCTCTCGCCATTCATTACAAAATACGATCCGAAAATGAATGCGTACACCCACCCCATCCACTATCGGCAGATCATCTCACTTTACACCAACTGTCACGCCCTGGATTTTCAAACCATATTTTTTTTTAATACAATTTAAATAATAAACAGGGGATACAACTACTTGTCATTCAGATACATTCAGTTGAATTCTCATTACATGATACATGGTACAACCAGGAACTACAAGCGGAAGTAAAGTATAAATGCCATACACGGTTACAACTGAAACTGAAGTACAAGTAAAGAAAAGTACATCTACAAAACTGTATCTACACTACCCTGTACAACGGAAGCCACTATAACTGAGGTGGCAGAGTCCAAGAAAACCCGACAGTTGACTCCAACTCCAAGTCCATCTAGCCCTGCAACACAGACTAGAAAAAGAAAAGAAAGAGGGTCTGAGCAAACAACAGCTCAGTGAGAAAACCCCTAACTACTACCAAGCATGCACATGCAGTACATGCCTATGTGTCCACGAACAAGTACGAGAATAGTAAAGAAATCAAGTGCACGTAGTGTAAGCCTAACTCAAGGCAACAGTGATCCAGGCGTATCGCTAGCAAGGTGCGTCTAACCAAAACCGTAACCTCAAGTGAGTACGAAGGGTATACCCTCCCAAGTCCAACCGACACAATCTCAAATCTCAACTCAACCAACCTTACTACTAAGGTGCGACAACTCTAAGGATCTACTAAGGATCCCACACCAACACCGTGTCGAGATGTCTAATCATAACTCATATTGCGAACCAAGCCAACTATCGTTAATGTTATATGTTGGATTCACATCTTACTTGTAGTATTGAGGTATTCATTTCTTTCCTTTCCATCTTTCCATCCATTGATACAATAGACCACAGGCCAAGGGTCTACATCTAAGTGAGTTCTCATTCTCTTTTCGCTTCATAATGTTGTTCCAAGAGACTACTAGGCAAGAACCCACACATACATACATAAAGTGTTCATTTGATGTTGTTGAACTATGAAGGTACATTCATGTTTTCTTTCTTTATTCCACATAGGATATCGTGCCGAAATCCTAGCCAAGGTATTCCATTTTATAGAGTATTGCCAGAATCCTAACCAAGGCATTCATTTCATAGAGTTATTGATAGGGTGGGTTTAATATGGTAGCTCGTCAACTCACCGACCTTACCCCTCCGTCATTCCCCAAGTACGTTGGGAGGGCTATGCGACCCCTATTGTGCACAATGTCGCGGGTGGAGCGACCACCCCGGAAACCATCTAGCCAAGTCCGTTTCCGACCATTTATAGTGTTTCCCTATCGGTATTGTTTACACGCCATCCCGAGCCACGCGGATGCAACAATACTTTAATGACATGAGTATATAGTCATCTCTCACCATTCCGAGCCACGCGAATGTGAGTAATCTTTGTTTCATCCACAACATCCTGAAGCCACGCGGATGCTTTCATTTTAATCTAGTGATACAAGAGGTGTCATTCTCGTATGTATTCGTCAACGCAATTTAGTAAAGTACATGGTATAGTTCATGAGTTCATTCGACCACTTATTCTTTGTATCCGTTATCAATGTTACGACACCTAACCCATGGCTTGTAAACCATTTTCTTCCAATATACCATAATTGCATAAGTTCATTTATTCATATAATATCTCCTAGCAATCGCTAGTAATCCGACAAGTGTACCGTCATTCTCATTTTCATTTCATAATTCACGTGTGATGGATTCAAGGTTGAGTATGAGTAGCCCTCGTGGGGAACGTCCTCTATATTTGATATTCATTTGGTACGTACTGAATCCTTTGCATAATTTCCTTCAATCACCAACTCAACATGGCATACCCAAGGGAGACGCACATCCCGACAAGTCAACCTCAATCCATTGCCTCTAAATCAACAATCTATCGCAATAGGGCTACTGAATGCCCAAGTCTACCAAGATATAAAGGGGGAGACTCAGACACCTAAATCCTCACTAAATTCCCAATTGGAAAAACCTTCATACACATCGTGTCCCTTATGTTCCAAGGGACCTATCGTGATCCTCAAAACTCAGCATACCCAATTCTTACGTGTACAAGTCCTACGACAACTTAATGGTCATGATAACCCCACAATACGACTCGAAGTTCGCAAGGGCATTTCGTCAAACACTTGGCGGCCCTAAACTCCAATGGCCACCCATCGCCCTACAAGTCACCTAAAACACCAACCGTCCCTCTCACATGAATTTCGTCGAACACTTAGTGTGCATAATGTCCTAGGGGTTTCTATCAACCCAAGACTACCTCGCGCCAACACCAAACGCTATCAATGGTGTAATCAAATTACCTAGACTAACTCTAGGTCAAGGCATGTGAGTATATCCAAAAACCATAGCAATGAAATCCTACTTACACACACATATACTCAATAGCAATTAGAGATTTTACCCACTGGAGCATCGCCGGAGACATCGCCAGAAAAGTCACCGGAAGATATCCTCCACACCGCCGCAAATCGAACCCGCCACCGCGTAGATCTCGAAGCTCTCGTCAACATTTGTGAAGACCGCAACCCCATAACTCGTCGCCGGAAAGTGGCCGGAGTCCCAAATATCGCCGGATGGATTCGCCAAGGTGGTCACCGGATAGCTCTCGCCGAGGAGAACAACGTTTCTCCTTGAAGAAATTCCATTGCTCAAGGTTGAAGGAGGGCCAAGAATCCAAAACTTGTCGGATGGCGAAGTTGTTGAGCTTGCCGGGGAGCCCGAGGTGAGGGAAACAAGGTTTGTTCTTTGGGGATCTTCATCCAAGCCTTGGAAGGCCTTGGATTTGGAGGGTGAAGGTGCAAACTCCATTGATGGAGAAGGAGAGAGGAGAGAGCTTCAGGGTTAGAGAAAATGAGAGAGAAGAGGGCATTCTGCCAAAAATAAGGGGTTAGGGACGACCTAGGGGCAAAAAGACAACATTGCCCCTCATTAAAAACCAAATTCGGACAAAACAGCAGCTCCCCGTCTGGAAAAAGGGCTTCCCATCCGGACGGACACCCCCTTCGGTCCGGACGGACACTGCAGGCGGTCAGGACGGGCCAAATGCTGCTGAACCCCTTCTGTTTCTCCCCTCCGTCCGAAACAACTGCCCTCCCCGTCCGGATGGGAATGATCATAAATGCCCAGAGACTGCTGGGACTTCACCGGGCTGCTTCGTGACGCGTCCAAGTGTACTTCCTCAATGTTGGTTACACTCCCACGACGTCTTGAGGCTATTCCATGTCCTTCCAAAGAAACCGCAACGAATATGACGATCGAACACTTTATTTGAGAACGTGTCGAAGGCATTGCAACCAAATGAAACGCGTGCCAAGGGGAGGAACTCATGGTCATGAGACCAAGATTGAGCTATGATTTTAAATCTTATTCGAGAATCTAAAGAATTTAATTAAAATGGATTTTGAAATTCAAGTCGTTACACCACCAATGACATTGTCATGTGCAAGGTATTTCCAACGAGCCTTGGCACTCTCAATTCTCTCTGGTTTAACAAGCTTCCTTCACGTAGCATTACTTACTATCGGGACCTTGAACGAGCCTTTATGGCTCGGTTTGTCACAAACAGCAAGCAAAGAAAGGAGGTTGACACACTTATCAGCCTCCGAAACCATCCGGATGAAAGCCTCCATCAATATACAGAAAGGTACTGGGAGATATTCAATGAGATCCATGGTTGTGACCAGACAATGGCCGCTTCTTCTTTTAAGATCGGCCTGGAAAGTGACAGTCGGTTCTTCGCAGATCTTATGCTTCATCCTATGGAAGATATGGATGACCTCATGCTCCGGATAGAGAAATTCTGTCAATTGAAAGACCTTCTCGGTGAACAGACAACCCAGTTCCCGGAGCAACACTTCCAGATGTCACAGCCGTCCAGCATCCATAGGTAGGTCAACATTGTTAAAACTGGTCCCAGGAGGGCTCCAAGGGCCCATGAGTTCATTGCTAAAACCATGGTATTTACCAAACCTATTCACATGGTCTTAAAGCACATTGAGAACCAATCGTTCTTAGTATGGTCGAACCACAAGCTGGGGATGACAGGCAAGTCGAAGGACAAAAGGATCCACTACACATACCGCAAAGAGCAAGGACACTTTATGACCGGGTGCAAACCCTTCAAGTCGTATTTGGAACACCTCGTGCAGCAGGGACACCAGGATGGATGGATCGACCACCAGAAGATCGGAACCTAGCCCAGACTGCCAGACATCTCAACCATCCAGAGGAGGTCATTCTAATGATCAATGTGATCTACGCCCCCCTCAACAAAGAGGTTGTTGCTCGCCTTCGCGTCCCAAAACAAGTGCTCACGGGCAGATCTGCTTCAAAGCGAAAATACTCCGGCGAGCGGTCAGGTTGGTCCATCACATTCACAAATAAGGACCTTGACCGTGTCCAGCTCCTGCACAACGACACCCTCGTGGTCACCCTTCACGTCGGCCATGCTAACGTCCATCAGATCTTCATCGATCAGAGAAGCTAAGCTGAGGTAATGTACTTATCCCTATTTCAAGCCCTCAAGCTTTCTACTGACGACTTGTGGCCTGTCGACATCCCTCTTGTCAGATTAAATGGTGCTCCCGTCTAGCCGCTTAGCAAAATTTCTCTTCTAGTCCGGGCAGGGTCCAAGATGATTGATATAGAGTTCATCGTTGTCGGCATCCTAAGCCCGTACAACGCCATTCTTGGCGAGACCTGGATCCACTCCATGCAGGCCAATGCCTCCACCTACCACCAGGTTGTCCGGTTCATTGGAGCCTCCGGACGACAGGAAGATATTTACGGCGACCAATTGGCATACAAGAAGTGCTACATTTCAGCCGTCAGGGAGAACAAGGAAATCAAGCAGGTACAGTGGGTGGAGGTCCCAGATGCTCCGGTCCTTGAGGTGCTCCGGCAACCAATAAAGCAATTGAGGAGCTCATATCGGTTCCAATCAATGTGGACGGCAGCCGGTCCTTCCTCACTGACTCCTCACTCTCTAAAGCGGAGCAGGAAGAGATGGTGTGTTTTCTTAAAACAAATATAGAGGTCTTCGCATGGACTCTATACGAGATGCCCAACGTTGATTCATCGTTCATCTATCATCAACTGAACATCGACCCCGCCTGGCATCCCGTTGTCCAAAGACCTAGGCGCTCCTCTCCGGCACACACTCATGCGGTCGTTGAAGAAGTAGACCGGCTGCTCGAAGAAAATTCCATATGGGAGATCCAATACCCCACACAGTTGGCCAACACTGTCATTGTGAAGAAAAAGTCCGGCAAATGGAGAGTCTGCTTCGACTACACCAACATCAATGACGCCTGTCCGAAGGATTGTTTTTCCTTAAACAGGATTGATCAGCTCGTCGATGCCACAGCCTGACACCAAAGACGAAGTTTCATGGATGCTTACAGAGGTTATCACCAGATATCCATGGCTGAAGAAGACATGGAGAAGACGACGTTCATAACCCCCAAGGGGGTCTTGTTGATACCCAATTTTGACTCAACGCTCTAAAATAAAAAAACGGTCTTTCGACATATCAGAATGCACTTCCATAATGTTCGGACTTCTCACGAGTAGCACCAACGCTAGCCAGAGACAATACACCAATCAATAAACATCGATAAATTGTTAAGGAATATTTACCCGAAATTAGAATTTCAAGACGAACTACAGGTCGGGACAAACAGTAATCGGACAGTCAACAAATCACCTCATTGCATGCATTATGCTCCAGAATGAATAGAATTCCACACATACAACCAAAATCATGTTTCAGAATGGAAAGTCGATGACAATCCTATTACTGGGAAGCCTGCATAAAGACTGAATTCATCCGATCAAAATTCGGAATTTAGTTGGACATAAATGCTTATCTGTTCACTTTGCACTGCGACAACCAGCCGGTCTCAGAAATCGGCTAACCTAATTTCTACAGACTTCATCTACAAAGTCAGATATTTCCTGCAGAATAGATCCAATGGAAGAAGAGCAGTCCAAGAGGTGCACCTAAAGCTTTCACTTCTGTTTAAAGCAAAAGAGCCATTTTCTAGGGTTTTTTGGGAAATGTCTGGTTCAAGCCCGGGACATTTTCTATATTCACAATCCAACTTAGGGATCATTAATATCCACTTTGAATTGTCAAAGACCAAGTTCTACAGGAATCCGATCTAGCGCAAACAGAAGCTTTGGACGAATTTCAGGGCTCGGGATCACTTTTCAATTTTAAGTATTTTCTTTTAATTAATTTTTTAGTTTTCCAAGGAAAATGGGTTGGAAATATCTCATTCCCGAAGCCCCAAAATATCTAGACCAGCCACATGCTCGTGCACCACCCCATTGGTGGGATGATGTCATTGTCGCATCTATAGATGCGACATTGATCATGTATAAAAGAAACCCTCCTCCTTCATTTCAAAAGGTCCAAGCATTCCAATTGATGATCCTTCACTCCAAAATCAAATCCCTCTGGGCAGAACCCCTCTCCAAATTTCCAAAACATTTCCAAAATTATCCTAAATCCTTTCTAAACCTATTCTGACCCTCTCAAATCCCCCCACATTCAAAAATCATTATAGTTCGTCAAGAACACCATCTTCTCGAGCCAAAATCCAGCCACCTAAAACCCTAGTCCATAAATCCAAACTTCTCAAATCCTACAACCTACATACCCGAAAACCCGGAAATCAATCAAACCTAGCCGAACCTCCGCCCATTTTTCTTTGGTAACTATTTTCTTTATTTCTTGTCTATGATTCTTGGCAGATTTCTTGATAGCATATTCTAATATATAATTTGGTATTAGTACCGGCCTTGTCCGAACACTATACCTTATTATAATTTAAAGAAACTATCCTTAGAAGTCATTTCCCCGAATTATAAATAGTCAAGATATACAAAGATTATTATTTTTATTTTCGCAATCTCTTATCGTTTATATCTCTTTTCTTCGCTGCGAATGTAGACATCCAAGTCGAAAAACACTTATTCATATTAATTCTTGTTGAAATTTGACACATGTAAGGCTAAGCCTACTCTATTGTCATTAGCGAGGAAAAACATGAATACATTTTCTTGTCTATAAAAAATACAAAAACATGAATATCGGCTCACATGCCATTTTTATTCAAACTTGATATTTTAAAGTCTTGGTAAATGACATCTTGGCCTCGTGTACGACTATGCCTACCGGCTGTTCAGTCAAATATTGAAGGTTTTGGAGTATCACTCCTTAAATATCCTAAAAATCAAACTTGTAAAAATCGAATAATGAATTTTTGGCTGTTGTTCGCCATTGCCTTTAATCCAATCATTCATTAATTGAAATTCGCAAGGAAAACAAATTACATATCTATCGCTTTCATTTTCATTTAAATAATCTGGCCTTGCTGGTATGTTATATAATATGTATTGCCGTCTAGCTTGAAATATATCAGCTCAGTTTATATATGATACCTTATACCCCTGTCTATACATATATATACCTATATATATTATACATAATATATATGGTCTTCTTCTCCTTTCAGTATTCCATTTCGACTCCCGAAAATACTTTAAAAACAAAAATTAAATTCCTCGATTCGGGTTGTTTGGTAAAATCTAGTAACTGACTGATTTGAATCAAAAGAATGCCTTGTGAGTCGGGTCACACCGGATCACTTGTTGCTCTTTTGGGATTTTCAAACCAAAGAATAAATCTATTCTCCTTTCATAAATCAAAATACTTTAAAAGAAAAAAAACAAATTCCTCGATTCATGTTGTTCGGTGAAATCTACTAGCCGACTGATTTGGATCAAAAGAATGTCTTGTGAGTCGAGTCACACTATTCTTATATCAGTAGGGTATTCGTGGTTTGACATCTGTTTATGATTCTGATATGATTTCTGATTCAGATGTGGACTCTGTTTTTAAAAATAATGCACTGTTTTATACTATCTTTCATATTCATGGCATAAAACATGTATTTATGTGCTACATCATTCATACGAGCTTTAGCTTATGAAAATCAATATTTTTTAGGAAATCGATTGTCGGGTAGCTAGCAGAGATTCACCCCAGTCATAGTGATAGAGGTATGGATAAGTAGAAGATATCATGTCTTTTATTTATTTGTCTAGATGCTCTGAGACATATCAGTAGTTTTTATTTCAGTTATGTATTTCTTTATTTCTTCCGCTATATATGATCCTCATATTTATTATTGTAATAAGAAAAAATAAGTAAGACCTTAGATAATTGAGCGAATTACCTGATGTCTGTCTCGATAACCTCAAAGGATGGATCTAGATTGTGACAAGCTTGGTCCCAGCCGAGAAAGAACGTACTAGGTCACAGACATTGCCGGTTCCGGGTCATACCGCCTTGAAGACATGGATAGTCGGCCGGTCCCAAAGCCATGGAATGCACATGATCTCCAAAAGTACTATCATTGAGGGTTCACCCTTTGTCTCCGGTCCGGCAATGTGTGTTTTATTTTCTTCGGTCCACTTATTGGATGTCTTAAAAAAACATGGTCCAAATTTGGATGTCGTACTTCGGTTCAAATGGTTACCCATCATTCTTTTTACTCCCGTCTAATTTTGGACATTTACGATGATTGTCTCGGTCCACTTTGCGGATGATGGTCCAGTAATGGATGCCTTAGTCCAATTTTTTGGAAGGTTTAATTTCTACTCTGGTCCACTCTTGGACGATTACAATGGTTGTCTCGGTCTACTTCGTGGATGACGATTCAATAATGGATGTCCTAGTTCGATTTTTGGATGCCTTAGCCCAATTTTTCGAAGCTTCAATTTTTTCTTTGGCCTACAAACCGGATAGAAAACACTTCGGAATAGACCGAGGCACCATATTGTCCCATTATGAAGCGAGGGTAGGATACATGAGGTCCAGCAACTAGCAAAGCAAAAAAAATTAATACCAAAATCTGGCGAGAACAAGTCAAAATCTCAAATCTCGCTAGGTGGGTTACTATGAAGTGATTTTACAAGTATTTAGGATCAATAAAAAATGATAACAGAGATATACTATAGTAAAAAGTATACTCTGAATGCCAACTCTCAGAAGGACATAAAATCAATCACACGAGATTTATAGAGAAATACTTATGTAAAAATATTCTCTAAATGACTCTACGAATATGTATGAGCTAATTAAGTTTAAGAGATACAAAGTTATACTAATATGAAATATGCTCTGAATATACTCAAGGACTGCCTCACAAAATAATACTTATGCATAAGTATATATTGTATAACTCTATCTTATCTAGAAATGAATAAACCAACTAAGCCAATAGATAGGAATGAAACAGTTTGAAGCTTGAGGTAAACTGCCCAAATTTGACTACTACTGTGGTAGGGTATTTTCAGATCTGCGTGTAATGGTCACAGCCGCGCAACCTACTCCAGCGCGGATACAAACCGCCACGTCATCAGTAATATGCAGTGCGCGGGTGAGATCTGCCCTGTGCGGCAAGACTCTCCCCAGCACAGGAAGGATCTTTTTCAGTTCGACGCGTGTCAGACCAGATCTGGTACAGCCAGACACGCGTCCCGGCAACGCCGCTGTGCGGTATCCAGTAAAATGGCGAGAGAAGACAATCAGACAAGAAGTACACACGTCAGCCCGTCAGAAGGCGGCTCGACAGCACGCGCGTCAGAGTTTCTCTGCCCAAGGGATTCCCAGTCCCCGAAGCACGAAAAGGTGTGCTGCCTTGTCAGGAGTGTGGCAGACTCACACCCTGCCCAAGAAAGGACAAGCGTACGGTCCAAGAAGGACCTCGTTCCCAGCGAGAAGCTGGGGACCCGGAAGGCGAGTATATAAGCGA
>NMUG010008040.1:0-11813 GCA_002855965.1 Monotropa hypopitys | reverse complement strand
GGAAAGGGCCTCCGACGATCAACTCAGTACGCGAGGAAAAAGGATAAGCGAAATGCATAGAGATTCTAGAAAGAGTCCATAATGTCTAACCCCTGAAACACTGTACATTCTTCTTTATATAGGCCACCAAACTTGGTACCCAAGCAAGCACATATCTGACGCATACGAGGCTCCGGATGACACTAGCCCTAGTCCAACGGCAAGAGTTTGTTGTAACTGACAGTCCATGTCATCATGTGTATGGACGATCCCCACATGATCACTTCGGATTCCGTCCGTCATGCAACGAGGATGACTGATAGTCTTTCTGGTGGGCCTGTCGGCCATACTCTCCGACATATGTCTGGACATGCGAAGGATGATGAAATTGTGTGAAGTCTGCAGGTCCTCGTGTATGCCGAAGGGCTCAAGGGACCGCAAGACCGGACGGCTTTTGGCTATCCCTTGGGCGTTCAAAGGACCCATGCATTTGCCGGAGGGACCGCTAAGCTGTCTGGCTTATGGCTACCCCTCAGGCGGTCGGCTAAAGCACTGGGGCAGTTTATCTTTATTCTATTGTACTTTGTTTTAAAGTTGTATCTTGTTTGAATGTGAATCTTGGTAAGTATCTTTGTCTCTGGTTGATGAGTACCAAATGTTCATGCCTTGCCTCCATTCTGTGTTGGAACGTGGTAGGCAGTCCCCATCTTAGGGATCCTGTTTCAAAGGTAAGCATGGATGGAATTCAATTGTATAAATATTTCAAAAGCAGCTGGGTGGGTGGAAGGGGCACTTACTCTTGAAGGAATTTAGACTTTGATTAAGAGCAAGTTGTCGAGCTTGCCTACGTACTTTATGTGCATGTTCACTATCCTGCCTCGGCAGTGGACAAGTTTGAAAAGCTGCAAGGGATTTCCTTGTCCGTGTGGGAGTGAGTTTTTTTCTTGGGTGGGGTGTACGTGGGGGTGGGATTAGCTTTCATCTGATGGATTGGCCCTTAGTTTGTGTTCCTATGAGTTCCGGGAATTAGGATTTTTGGGAGGCGCCTCTACCCATTTCTAGTACAAGGTAGAACTACCTTAGCATGTTCTGCATCCATCTTCATCTCCAATATTTCAAACTCTTTCGGAATCCTTTTGCTGTTTCCGACTTCCTCTTGAACATTCTGAACCCTTCCAAAATTCTCCAAGCTTAGACTAGGACCTTCCAGACTCTCCGGGATCCTTCCGCAACATCCTAAAACCTTCTCCAAACCTCCAACCAACATCTAAAAGCTTCCAATGTCACATAGTTGGTCGTCCGTGACTCAAGTTAGAAAATGTCCGATCATTTTGATCTTTCATGAGGTTCAGTAGACATGTATCATATGCTTTTTTTCATTTCATTATTTGTCACTATCATTTTCATTGACACAAGTTCTAGGAAATTCATCACATTGCAGTTAAATGCAGAGGGTTTTAATTGATGGTAGTTAAACTCCATGAATGGGAACCAAAAAGCATATCCACGTTGAATGCATCCCTGTGAAGCTAGGAGATGCACTATTTTGGGGCAACTAATAGGGTATTGTTTAAGATGGTAAGGTGATTTGGTTCTCGTCCTCTTTAGCCTCATAATCTTTAACTTTATTAATGGTTACAGACCACCTGTCCTCGTCAGTGATTTATTGTGGCAATATGACGAAGTTCGACCTCAGACAGCATTGCACCAACTATTAAGAAGAAAGCAAGCTTCAACAGGTTAATAATATTTCTTTTTCATAAAGCAATTAAGCCACTTGTATTTATCACAATGAACTCCGAGATTATGTATTCACCACTTCCTTCATTTTTATTCTTGTGCTAGATCATTGGATTAAATATTAGTATTAGAAATTACACACCCCATTTTTAAATTCAAATAGCAGGGTATTTGCGTATGATTAACCAGCCATGTTGACCAGAAATTCCATACCATACAGAATTATTGCTTTGTGCTCACTGCAATGATATCTATGTTTTGGGATTCCAAATGCCTGAGCTGTGACTGCTAACACACTTTCGTGTCATTTCGGAATTAGAAATGTTAATAATTCATCACCACTGACTGTAAGAGATTGGTTATATATGTTGAAGGTATTATCATCTCATATTATTTACATCTTTATATATATGTTTGTGTATATTTCGAGAAATTCCTATATCTTCCCAAGATGAAAGTTCATATTCACTACCTCTTAAGCAGTATAATAGGAACGTTAGTCCATTTTTTTGCTGCTTCTCTATGTTCTGGCGAAGAACTCCTCCCAACCTTTTTGAAGAAGCCAGCAGAATGACGTGAATGAGCAGTCAAAGAAGGCCTGAAATATGGCCACCAATTTTGGGAGTGAATTTGAAGTAATCTGTGGTCTATTGAGAGCTGTTGCTCTCATCTTATGGCTTTCAAAGGTCGAGCACCACAATCAGACATGGATTATTAAATACCACTCAGATGTGATTTGTTTGTTTTGACTTTGATACATAGTTTATAGCAGGATGCTAGTGAGTATAACTGTCACGCCTCAATCTGGATAATTATCAAAGTAATCACTAAGAGAGTGACGTGACAGCATAAAAAACAGACATACTATCTAACATCATCTTTGAACTAAATTCAATAGACTGCAAAATATGACTGAATAAAAATCTCAACTGAGAAAGATAAAAACTTACCTCGTAATGTACTGAAAATGTACATCTACCAATTGCATACTGGGTAATATGCCCTCACCCAACCCACGTGTCTGTACAAAAATAGTGCATCTCTCTTTGATACAATAAAATAATAAAACTCTCTCAAATTATAATTCGACTCACTTACTAAGTGACTAGGAAAAAAACCCTCAACTCCTGCAGCTGGACAAGTGGACATCTAGGACAACACCAGTCAATGAACACCTGAAAGTTAGATGTATAAAACACGTTAGCGACGACGACTTAGTGAATATTATGGAACAACATAAATAAGAGGAAGAAAATAGCTATAGATCAAGTCATTTTTCAAAACCATCTCTCTTTTCTAAAACCCTTTTTCCTTTTTAAATCAACATTTTTCCAATTCTTTTTAATTTAGAAACACCGTTTTCCGTTTCTATATAAAAAATATCAATTCTTTTTCTTTCTTATCATTCTTTTCTTTTATAAATTCCTTTTCTTTTAAACCATAGAAATTGTCAAATCCATAATTTTTCCATTTTCTTTTCCAAGCAATAATTTTCCCATTCTCCTTTCGAAATCATTTTCCATATTTTTATTTTTACCATAAATTCATTTTCCTTTTGGAAATCTTTTCATATTTTATTTTTCATAAAATCCATCTCAACTTTGTCTCAAAATCAGTCACATGATCGAATAAGCGATCCATCATCAAAACTCATCATCTCTAAGATCGAATAAAGGATCCATCAACATCTCATTTTATCACACCTCACACCATCTCTACCACTATGTAACCACGAGTCATTCAGTCTGTTGACCAATGTTATAAGAGTAATGTAACACTGTAAAATATTCCGGAAAAGTGCATCGGTAATGAATGAGGGACAGCTCGTCTCTCTCCCAGTGGTAGGAACTCATCACTCCTACATTGGCCTTGGATCTAGGCTGTCATCACCCCTACATTAGCTTTGGGCTAGGCTCTCAACACACTTTGTAACACTCCCAAATTTTGAGACATATTTTTTTTTGAGAAGTGTTAAATGTAGGTAACGAGTATCCAAACCAAAGGGTAAAGAACTAACAAAAATACTACGCTACCCACATACTAGAATTATTACAATGCTTGCGATGAAATAAAGATAAAAGATGCAATAGGGTTTTATAACACAACTCTGTACAAGTGCATCAACTGAAAATAAAAGAAAAGCCGAAATAGGATTTTATAAAATAATCCTGTACAAGATGGCCAACAGAAAGGTAAAGAAGTACTGTACAGTAAAAGAAAGCAACCTACGGCCTACGGTCCACTATCTGGTCAAGCCTCAAGTTCTGTAAAGGATCCCGCAGCTTCTCCAAATCAAGGAGCAGATCCTACAAAAGTAGATGGTCAGGCACCACCGCCTAGTAGAGATAATCTATCTCCTAACGTCTATAATATTGGGTGCAAGTGTGTGACAATGCAAGGAATATAAATGTTACAATGCAATGGATCTCATTATATTTAAAACATTTTCTTTTCTTTCCAAAGTTCCACATTTTACTCATCACAGAGAAAAGTAGTAAGACATTTATGTTTGACCAAAATTCGAGACAAGAGAGCGAGTATAACCAATATTTTCCAAACATTTGCCTAGACGAGGCCAAAAAGGAGAAAGTGACCAAGTACCACGTCCGACGCAGTTTAAACGACTCATTTCGTTACTTTCAAAACATTAGTTTCTAGTATACCAATTTCCGACAATTTCCAAGGAGATTGGTTTATAACATACCAATTCCTTAAACTATCAAAGTGACTTATTTTCGTTATTCCAAACGTATTTCAAGTGTTCCAATTTCTATTCCGCACCTTTTATACAATAAGGTCAATAACCAACAATAATAATGAGTTTAGACTGATTCTGAGATAGTGGGGATCAGCTACTAACCGATAACTCTACGAATTCCCCAACACGTTGGTTGGGTCCTGCAAACCTCCATTGCGCAATGTCGTGAGTGCTCTAAGTAGCCACTCAAGGTACAAATACCCGAATAGTCTAGCCAACTCAAATGATCCCAATTTCGATCATTATTTTCAAGTGAAGGCCAAATTCCAACTATGTGACAACGTTCCAACGTATCAAAATACGCCAATTTCCAAAAACGTGAATATTTTCCAACATTTCCTCCAAAACATTTCTATTTATCTCACAAAACGTGTCAATCGTTCGCAAACCATTCCACTTAGTTCGATTCATTCCAAAAACGTGACAATACGACGTTCTAACCCACGACCGTCCAAGAATTCCAAAACAAGTCAATAACCCCAATTAGATTTCACAAAAGTGACGACAACGTGGTTTTATAAATTTGGGGCTTTTCACAATTGAATCAAGAATCTAACAATTTACATCTTAGGGGTTTCACATAGACCCTAGACGATATCCACACCCGACCAATTGACGCTAACGACGACACATAAACGTTTATTTTGTGAATACACTAAATTCGACAAATCAACCTACAATCGCGAGGGGAAGTAAGAACACCAATACTACAAACGAGAGGGATAGAGAACTCTACCTCGTCGGAGCTCCGGTGACGCTCGCCGAAAAAGTTTGCCGGAAAACTTCTATGACTGCCGGAGTGAATCGAGCCCACCACCGCGAAGTTCTCACAATGCTCTACAACGTTAAAGAAGACCAAAACTTTAGACGGGCAACCAATCTAATACCTAGGGTTTTGGAGAGGAGAAAAACTTACCGATCCGAGACGATCTAAGCACATCACCGCGGAGAGGAGAGCGATGCCGTCGTCGATAATACTCTGCGTTTTCTCCGATTCAACCCGGATTGAGAGAGATGGAAGAGAGAAGATAGAGAGACTTGAGAGGGAGGCAGAGAGAGAGAGTGATGTAGGGTTTTGAATGAGGAAGAAGAAAATCGTGCATATAACATATATATATAACACCCCCACCTGAAAAGACCAAAAAGTCTTTAATAAGCCTAAAAATCTGCCGAATAGTAGCTTTGCACGGGTGCAAACTTCACCTGCACCGGTGCAAACTTGCTAAAAATTCGAACAGTAGGGTTGTGCACCGGTGCAACTTATCTCTGCACCGGTGCAAACTTGTTCTGTTCAGATTTCACAAGTTTGCCCCAAAGAAACAGCCATAACTTCTTCGTCCGGACTCCGATTGAGACTATTCAAGTTGCGTTGGATTCGTAATCAAATTATCTATGACTTTCATGAACAAGGAATTCTGGTTTGAAAAACGAATCAGGTCGATGTATTTTAAATGCGATTTAGAACTTATCCGAACACCCAACCATTGACGAGCTTCCTGCCGGGGGACGTCCATCTCACCCGGACTTACTCAAAGTGATATACTACGATCACCCCCAATGAGCCACCAAACACCGCCCAACAGCACCTGAACACCTCACTGCCTACTGCCTACTGCCACCAATTCCTCCAAACCACCACTGCGAATCGCCATCGAATGCCACCGAATGCCGCCCCAACATGCCAACTACCGCAGCCACTCCTCCACCGCACCCCAACCATTGCCAACTCCACCACCAGCCACCTTTCGCCCCACTGCGCACCACAACACTATTACCGCCACATCCACCTCCACAGCCACAACCCGCCTCCAACACCACCATCCTACCACCCTTGCCACACACCTCTCGCAACCTAGCCACCCCCACCCCTCGCCAGTAGTTGCCGACGTTATCCGCCGCCTCTCTCTCTCTCTGTGATGTAACTACACACACAACTAGGGCTGCAACAAAAACTAAAATAACCGCGAAACCAGTCCAATCCAATCCGATCCGTATGTTATGGATTGGATCCGTGGACCAATGGTCCGGTCCCGGATTGAAAAATTAGAAAATCGTGACATATGGTTTGGACACGGTTTTTTATTTTGAAACCGTGGATTTAACCGAACCGGACTGTATAAATATATACATATAAAAATTATATGTATCAGTATTATTTTGTTTATATATACATTTTACTAAAATATATTTGTATTCCAAATTCTATGGACTATTTGTTAGTTCATTAATTCTCTAAGTGCATAATTCTATGGATCATTTGATTTTAAATTGCATTTTTTAGACTTTTGATATACTTGAATGTCAATTTGAGTTATGTGTAAAAGTAAAAAAACCGTGGATAAAACCGGGACCGAACCATAGTTCGCGGATTGGTTCGGCTCATAAAACCGTGAGTCATGGTTCGGACACGGATTACAATATCAAAAAAACGTTAGTATTGGATCGATCCTTGGATTCATAGAAAACCGGTCCGATCCGGACCGTGTGCACCCCTACACACAACACAAGTTTGTTTCTTTTTAAATTTTAAACCCACAGCAGTACACATTTGCATATAAAATTTTAATTTTTTTAATCAAAAGTGCACTCTTGCCCTTATAAATTTGTAATTTTATTAATTAGAACATATTTTAAATGTTTAAATATTTGGCTTAATTTTACATTTTTATTTTCTTGAATCTTAAGTTATTATTTTTCGCCAATTAGGCTCAATCTCAGAGAATTTCATCTTTACCATTTAAAATTAAAAAACTCAATCCATATATTTATTTGGAGGCTTCAGGAATGCAGTTACATTTCGTGCATCTGTTGCATTTATTTGGAGGCTTGTGAGTATAACATAGCAACTCGTGCCAATACAACATGAGATTTGATTGTGGGGCTATTTATGTATGTTTCAGTTCCGAAGGCCGGTAAAACTTCTGATCAGTTTTCACTCGAGGAAAGAGAAGCAACTTATCTGGCTGCCCGTGAGCGAATCTTTAAAAAATATGATGGCGAAAATAGTGAATCTACGAAGCAAAAACCACGAAGCATTCCTGTAGTTGCCCGTCGTATGATTGCACATGCACTTGGGGGAAGGATCAGACATGGGGATACTAAGGACTATGGAGAGCTAACTCATGATATGAATATTCAAGAGAAGGAACAAGGGGATACAAATTTGAGCATCCAAAACCATGAAGAAGAGGCCAACGCCACCTCCGGTCAAAATGGCGCACCAAAACTCAATAGTAATGTCAAAAAATGTACTAAGCCTGGAACATCTCAACCACGAGGAAGTGAGGTGGGTGCTTACAAAGAAAACATGAAAGAGGAGGAGCATATGGGAGCAGCAAAGAGAATGTTTGCCAATGCCTTGGGACTTCACTCTGCCAAAGACGGAATTATTTCTAAATCCAAGCAAAAGGAATAAGCTTGAGATGGTAGTATGGTTCATGTTGCAAAGTGCCCCCCTCTGTTCACTTGATAACTAGATATGCTATCAAGGCTTTTCGTAGAGAGCGGATGGACCATCAAATGGGCCTCCGCGATTTGTTGTCTTTGGATGATCATTCTCATAAGGGTGATCGGAGTGTCAATGTGTTCGAACTCATGGTAGCTCACTCGGTGTCTGCATAAGCAAATATTTTTCTGCCGGAGTTCACGCTTGCAAGGCAGAAGATAGTTTTGCTCAGTTCCCCAAGGCATGAGAGATTTTCAAGATTCAATCCATCACTTGGACAAGAAAGAAGGGATTTCTTTACAGTCTCTTTGTTGTGATTATTCACTTTTAGGGTGGTCTGTCATTGTTGAGTATTGGCTTGTAATATAATATTTAAAATGATATCTTTTTCATGTGTAGGTGCTTTAGTGTCTGCTTTTTAGTTTATTGTGTTTTTTGTGAAATTTAACAAGTCTTGTTCCTATACATTAACAAGTCATGTATAGGTGTTTTAATGTCTGCTTTTTTAGTTTATTCTTTTTCATGTCCTGTTCTTTTATTGAGCTGCTAGGCATAATGCCTCTATTGAATAGTAATGTAGTGGAATAGTTCCGAATTTAACTTCGTGTTTTCCCCCCAAATATTGCAGGCTTCACATTAGTTGTTCTATGTGGCAGTGCAATGCTGAGCGTGCTTGGGCTTTTGACGATGAACACACAGGTTTCATTATATTAGCCAAACAAATACTTCATTAAGAAGTGAAAAGTTTGGGTCATTTAACAATTTTTGTGTGTGCACATACTAGATTTTAGAGAGATTTGGTGAGATATATTTTAGTTTTCATCCACGCACAATTGGCGTCATCTGAGTGAAAGATAAGAATTGACGGAGTAGGAATCAAGAATTATGACAAGGATTACAAAACTTCTTGCATCGATAAACAGGTTTTTGATGAAAAAAGGGAGAGTTCAACCTACTCTGACCCACCACCAACCCTCAAAAAGTGAAAGAAAACTCATCTTTGTGTGTAATACCTGTTCCAAAGGTAATAAAATAAAGGAAAATAAATAAATAAATAAATTGAGGGAGTTGAAGCAAATATTTTGGTAAATTAAAATAGTATTTTAGAATTTGTTAAGAAGACGTGTATGGTAAATAAGGTGGAATGTTTTATTTGGGACAATTAGGGGTAAAATGCAACATTAAGTATGGTGACATAAGATAGAAACGTTAGGAGTGCATGGCTTTAAAGTTGATGAGAATGCATATGATAACATTTCCCAAGTGTGGTGAGTCATATACCATTTGGAACAAATTTGTCAATTCATTCTCATTTCTCCACCGAACATAACTTGTAGAGAGAGAAGGGAGAGAGAGAGGGGAGAGCTCTTGGGAGAAGATTCAAGCAAGAACTTGAGGATTCATCCCTTAGAATTATCTAGGTTGTTAAAGGTAAGCTTCTAACCATCTTTTCCTTGAATTTGATCCATGAAAGGAGAGAGTTTGTTGGAGGAAGAAGGTTAGAATTTGTTTTTATAAAAAATCTCAAGAAAATAGGTTAATGTCATAAAAAACCATGATACTTGTTGAAACAAAGGATGGTGATGTGTTTGTAAGTGTGTTAGGAGTCAATATATGAAAAATTATAAAGTTTGGTTGAGTAAATTTATGTAAAATTGAGTTAGAACACAAGGTGGTACGAGTAGATTTTCTCAGAAATCACCATTGTTTTGAACCGATAAGAAGACTGGTATACCAGGTGGTATACCGACAACATACTAGTGGGTGTAAATAGTTTTGCTGGGAGGAAAAACCAGAGAGTGATTTAACCGATGTGCCAGCCGGTATACCAGGCAGTACACCGGTGGCCTACCGGTCAGAGGTAATGGAAGGAGAAATTATGGGAAATGAATCCCAACTCAAGGTATTGGTTTTGAGGTTAGTATGGATTGTTATATGAGGTTTTAAAATGAGATTTTAAGTGTATTTTGGAACTAAAGAAGGTTGGAAATAAATAAAAAAACTTAAGTTGGAAAATATAATTAAGTATGAAATATCAGTGAGTCTTTAAAAAATGAATCATTATAAGGGTTCATAAGGAGGTCTTAGGAGTGGTCTGAAAACTAAATACGAATTATAAATAAGTAAAGATTCTAAGTTGCAAGTGTACTTTACAAGCATGATATTTCTTTTACTTACGCAAATGTTATATTGGTACTAACATTTTAAGTTGGTATAGGTGGGGAAGCTAATAATCCCGATGCACCAAGACAGACGTAAATCTACTCCTTCGGTATTCAGTGAGTTTGTAAAAGGTTATGATAAGCATGTATAATTTGCATAAGTATTTTAAGGCATGTGTTGTTTGATAACTAGTTGTGGAATATTGTTTTTCCTAGTAGCATGCTAGGGAAAATGGTTGTGGTTATGTGTTATGATTAACAAGAGCATGTGGTATCTGATTACGTTAAGTTGCTTCTTTATAAGCATGTTAGAGTAAATGAGTTAGAGGTTGTGTTTAAAGTTTGAACCTTTCTAAACAAAGAACCATGTGATAAAGAGTTCAATGCCTTTATATGGCAAGCGAAGTTGATGAACATTCTATACATGTTCTATTGCAAGCAGACATGCTTATAGATGATTGGAATTCGGCGGACGGGATTCATCCATGTTAGAAAACCAAACCAACGAGCGAAGATCAATAAAGGTTGGTTAAACTAATAAAAATTGGTTAAGTGAGAAATGTAAAAAGATAAGAAAGTTAGTTAAGTGAATAAGAAGTACATGGATAATTACTTGGTAAAAGAATCTTCTAGTTCTTTAATGAATGACGATTTGCATTCTTGATAATCCGTCACATCATTATAGACTTTTGATGTCCTAGGCGATTATGCCATAACATAAATAATTTTGGGTCTGAACACTTCTGATGCATCACATTATATGATTCAATTGTTTTTATCATCGTATAATATAACCAGATGATAAGGCAGTTAATTTTTCTAGTACCATCTTTTGGTCGGGTAGAATAAAAATAATAAATAAATATTTTTCTTTGCCTTTATTTGTGGATTCAATATAACATTATGACAAATATTCTTAAAACATAATAGATTTATTCTGAATCTGTTAGAATACGAAGCATCGTCAATACGTATTTTTGTTTTATTAGGTAATATAATGTTCTATCTTCGAGAGCCTTCAATTAGGCCTGCATGATCAGATATTGTATTGACATTTACTTTGCTCATTTTTGAATGCACAAAATATTTTTTATCGTTCAGGATAGTATGCATTGTCGCACTGTCTGCCAAACAGATATCTTCAGGAATTATCCTTGAATTAGTTATTGTGTCAAGATCCATGCCATTTCAACAAATAAAATGAGTTGTTGTGTCAATACATATTTTCGTGAGGTATTCACTTTTCAATTTCTCATGAAGATGGTAGCAAATAAAAAACATTGTCTTTGCGTGGTCCTTCAGGAATATGTTATTTTCATCTTTAATGAATGCATTATCTCTCTTTCAAATTGTTCCATAATTTAAGTGGATCTTTTTCGTGAGGTATTCACTTTTTAATTTCTCATGAAGATGATAGCGAATAAAAAGCACTGCCTTTGTGTGATCCTTCAAGAATGTGTTATTATCATCTTTAATGATATGGCCAAGCTCCGTGGCATTCAAATGGATCTTTCCATCAATTATTCAAGTTAAATAATTATTTTCCAAATATTAAGTATAGGAAATTCCAATTTTGATATATTTGACATTATCTAAGAAAAAATAAAATAATATTAAAGGGGTGTGGTAGATAATAGCAATAAAAATAGCACTATAAAATCAGGACTTTTATTAATTTTTCAGGAATATTTAATTAATTAATCTTCAATATCGATAAATATTTGTCCTT